>CM060123.1:14205399-14446919 GCA_030522415.1 Channallabes apus
TACTCAATAGGTGGACTCCACTCCGCATCCGGACCCAAATACGGTTAAATCTGGACCAACGCCAAAACAAACATGCTAATTTAATGATAATCCAAATGAGTTCTCAATGAAGTGCTCAACTGTGTTTCCGCGCGATATATCTTTGAGTCTTCTAGTGATGGTTCGTTCATGAACGATTCGTTCTTTTTGAACGAATCTTTAACATGACTCAGAAGAACGAGTCGTCTCCAAGAGTGATTTGTTAATTTTCTACTGGGTGCGCATGTGCAAATCATCGCAAAACTTCTGTAGGCTATGTACAGGAAACAAAATTGAAAGGTTCTCAACGAGTCGCGAGTTGTTCGTTCCTTCGTCACGTGACTCCCATAGACGCTATGCGGTGCAGTAGATTCAAAAGAACGAACGACTCAGACTGGAAGATATAAGGTGAGCTACTCATTCAGTTTATTATAATATGTCCTTAATACCCTAATGGCCTGCTCAAAGCTGCCCATTGATATAAGTTGATTTTGAAAACAGCGAATTTAAGAGTGGGTGGACAGAAAAATATGCATCCAATGTGCTTAATCTAGCAATCAAAAGTGGTCACCTTCTCACCTTCTGGACAAAGATGGTTACTGCAGCAGGTGTTCCTGTCCTGCAGAAAATGTCCCTTCAAATTCTCACAATGTTTTCCTCAATGTACTGCTGTGAATCTGCCATTTCAACTATGAGCACGGTGAAAAACACATATAGCAGCTCCCTCACCAATGAACATTTACATCAGTGCCTCCACCTGGTCCTTACATCTTTTATGCCCAAGTTCAAACTACTGGTCGCACAAAGAAGATGTCACATTTCACACTAAAAGGACTACCATGTAATTTTTGTGGAGTGTTCGAAAAATTTGAGTCTGCCTTTTTTTGTAGTTGAAATTGGACTGTCATTTTTCCGGACCTCGGGCTGAATAGAAATTCGGCAAGTGGACCTTTCAAATTTATATTTGAGTACCCCTGCTTTAGGGCATAAGAAACATGTGTGTTTTGCCAGCTACTGCTATGATTACTGTTCTTAATATTGCTCAATGATGGAAGCCCACGGCAGTCCTTAGAGCAGTGTGGTACATAGTTGTAAAATTTGGACAATAACTGACTTTAGTGCAAATAATTATTGCACAATTTTGGGTTCCACCCCTCAAAACTTTTAGCGTCACCATTAGGTCAATTAATTTCAAGATACTTTACATTTGTATGTACAATGTACTGTAAATTTTCTAAAAACTAAAAAGCTCTTTTTAAATTTCCTCCTAAGTTGCTCATCTTATTACAACAGCACTTGCCGAGTAGTGTCTAGACTCTATTGACCAAAAAATTTTGAATAATAACTTTTTTTTTATTCTTAACCTTTAAACATCAGCTCCTAAGCCTTAAGTTCTTGGAGAAGGCATATACTGTATGCATGATCATTAAGGAAGTGAGATGAATACTGTATATATTAAGGAGGGAAATCGCCTTAATATATAGGTGCCAATTCGAATTGTATTGCGATTCAGATTATTAAGATTTTATAAATATATATATATATATATATATATATATATATATATATATATATATATATATACAGTTGTGTGAAAAACTATTTGCCCCCTTCCTGATTTCTTATTCTTTTGCATGTTTGTCACACTTAAATGTTTCTGCTCATCAAAAACCGTTAACTATTAGTCAAAGATAACATAATTGAACACAAAATGCAGTTTTTAAATTAAGGTTTATGTTATTAAGGGAGAAAAAAAACTCAAAATCTACATGGTCCTGTGTGAAAAAGTGATTGCCCCCCTTGTTAAAAAATAACTTAACTGTGGTTTATCACACCGGAGTTCAATTTCTGTAGTCACCCCCAGGCCTGATTACTGCCACACCTGTTTCAATCAAGAAATCACTTAAATAGGAGCTACCTGACACAGAGAAGTAGACCAAAAGCACCTCAAAAGCTAGACATCATGCCAAGATCCAAAGAAATTCAGGAACAAATGAGAACAAAAGTAATTGAGATCTATCAGTCTGGTAAAGGTTATAAAGCCATTTCTAAAGCTTTGGGACTCCAGCGAACCACAGTGAGAGCCATTATCCACAAATGACAAAAACATGGAACAGTGGTCAACCGTCCCAGGAGTGGCCGGCCGACCAAAATTACCCCAAGAGCGCAGAGACAACTCATCCGAGAGGCCACAAAAGACCCCAGGACAACATCTAAAGAACTGCAGGCCTCACTTGCCTCAATTAAGGTCAGTGTTCACGACTCCACCATAAGAAAGAGACTGGGCAAAAACGACCTGCATGGCAGATTTCCAGGGCGCAAACCACTTTTAAGCAAAAAGAACATTAAGGCTCGTCTCAATTTTGCTAAAAAACATCTCAATGATTGCCAAGACTTTTGGGAAAATACCTTGTGGTCCGACGAGACAAAAGTTTAACTTTTTGGAAGGTGCGTGTCCCGTTACATCTGGTGTAAAAGTAACACCGCATTTCAGAAAAAGAACATCATACCAACAGGAAAATATGGTGGTGGTAGTGTGATGGTCTGGGGTTGTTTTGCTGCTTCAGGACCTGGAAGGCTTGCTGTGATAGATGGAACCATGAATTCTACTGTCTACCAAAAAATCCTGAAGGAGAATGTCCGGCCATCTGTTCGTCAACTCAAGCTGAAGCGATCTTGGGTGCTGCAGCAGGACAATGACCCAAAACACACCAGCAAATCCACCTCTGAATGGCTGAAGAAAAACAAAATGAAGACTTTGGAGTGGCCTAGTCAAAGTCCTGACCTGAATCCTATTGAGATGTTGTGGCATGACCTTAAAAAGGCGGTTCATGCTAGAAAACCCTCAAATAAAGCTGAATTACAACAATTCTGCAAAGATGAGTGGGCCAAAATTCCTCCAGAGCGCTGTAAAAGACTCGTTGCAAGTTATCACAAACGCTTGATTGCATTTATTGCTGCTAAGTGTGGCCCAAACAGTTATTAGGTTCAGGGGGCAATTACTTTTTCACACAGGGCCATGTAGGTTTGGATTTTTTTTCTCCCTAAATAATAAAACTCCTCATTTAAAAACTGCATTTTTTGTTTACTTGTGTTATCATTGACTAATAGTTAAATGTGTTTGATGATCAGAAACATTTTGTGTGACAAACATGCAAAAGAATAAGAAATCAGGAAGGGGGCAAATAGTTTTTCACACCACTGTATATATATATATATATATATATTTTAGAATTACAATTCTAAACAAACTCCGCACACATATACACACACATATACACACACAAACACACACACAGACTGGAGGTGGAAACTGAACCCTTGACTCTAGAGGTGTGAGGTCACTTTGACTAACCACTCAGTCAGTCACCACACTTTGACTATGCCACTGTGACACTAACAATTGAAAAAGTTATATTTTTCATGTGCGTTCCTGATTTTCTATTTCTTATAAAATGTAAAATAATGCAGAAGGCATTCAAAAAACGCAATAATCTCTTTTAGACAGATAATGTTGAGATGTGTCTGCTACTTATGCTCTGTGAGATGCATGTTTGTTAATTGGTGACTTTTGAAGCTGGTGACACTAAATGAACTTCTCCTCTGCAGCAGAGGTAAGTTTTGGTCTTGCTTTCCTGGGATGGTTTTCATGAGAGATAGTTTCATCATGGTGCTTGATGGGTTTTGCAAAATATTGTTTTTTGTACGAACTGTTCCAAAACAGCTGACATTCATGTCTCAAAATAACAATTGGCTGTTGTTGTGGCTTAAATTCCATAATTCCTTATGTGTAATTTCATAGTTTTCCAGTACTGTTCTGGAATGTAGAATATGAATCCAAACTTATGTCTAAACATTTGATTGTATATATAGAAGCTGACCCAAGAAGAAGAAGAAGTCTGCATCCATGAGCGTTTTGTTTGTATATTCTATTTTTATGAATAAATAGTATGCTTACTTAATTACGTTTTTGAATTTTGGACCCAAGATAGCTTCAAAAGTGACCACAAAACTAACACTATCTGTCCTTTGCCGTTGTTATCACCGATGTATCATTTCTGATACATTAAGAAATGTTTAACGGGGGCCTCCGAGTGGCGCAGTGGTAAAGTGCACGCCCTATCACCCGGAGATCGCAAGTTCGATTCGTGGGTGATGCTGTAACCTCTCGCAGCCGGAGGTCCAGAGAGAGCTGATTGGCCAAAAAGTTGTCTATGGATCCAGACTTTGCGGCCACCCTGTAGAACATACAGTAATATACCATATGTCTCATCTCATCGTCTATACCGCTTAATACGACTTATGCTAACCCATCGTAGCGCACACATACAATCACACACTACAGGCAATTTGGGAACGACAGTTAGCCTAATCTGCAGGTCTTTGGACTGTGGGAAGAAACGGAGTTCCTGGAGGAAACCCACCAAGCATGGGGAGAACATGCAAATTCTATGCATTCAGCGGCGGGAATCGCACCCAGACCTTGGGGGTGAAGGCGACAGTGCTAACCACTAAGCAAACATGGCGGCGCACCATATGTATCAGGGTTGTATAATATCCTATATAAGTAAATTGTAGATTAGCGATAAATTCTGTGACGTTATGTGATCAACGCAGTGCTTCATGGTATTGACATAAAACTTTTGTTGGAGATCTATGTTGTAAATCTATGTTGGAGATTATGCCCTGAGGAAAGATAAAACATTAGTTTCATTCCACCACAAGGTGGCGATATGTAGCTCTTGGCCCCTCGGTGGCAGCTATAGCTCCTTAAGCCGTCAGCTCAGTTTCATGAGGCACAGCAATAATTCTGGCCTCAGTTGAAATCATGCATTTACTGAGATGGGCCTCAGCATAATCTTCCTCACCGTTTTATACTCCATGAGCTCCATCTGCAGACGGGTGATCTCGGCACGCAGGGCACTGATTTGCTGACTGGTCTTGTCCTGGTTCACCACCACCTTGTTTTTGATGTTACGTGCCCTGTTGGCGTACTTCAGTGTGTTCAGGGTCTCCATGAAGTCCCGATCTGAGGGGCTGACGCAGGCGATCATTACTGTCCGACTGTGGGCATAAGGCGGGAAAAAAATAAACATTTTAGACACACACACACACATTTTTCTATATGCTTGTTGTGCATGTTTGAAGGAAGGATCTGTGTTTACAGACCCTCATCTGTAATTCAGAAATCCTCCTCACATCTCAGCTCATAAACGTCTGTGTGTGTAATCAGTCTCATACTGTGGGCTAAATATCACCACCATGGAGTCATGTACTTTCTCACACACATACACATAAGCACACATTCACACACACGCTCTGCTGCATGCATGCATTAACCTTCAGATGAATAGGAGATAGTAACAATGCTTTCACTGTACATGTGTACGCCCACTGTGTCACAAATGAAGTCTCAGAAAATGTGTTTGTGTTCATTTGGCATTTTCACATGTGTGTCTGTGTGTCTGACTGATTAATTGTACATGTTGTTCCATGTTGTCAGTATATATACACAGTCGGGTCCATGAGTATTTGAATATCGACTTTTTTTTGTAGTAGTAGTAGTTTTTCCTCTGTACACCGCCACAATGGTTTTAAGTCTCTCCATTTTCACAGGCTTAAAAGTGATCGTCTGATACAAAGTTTTGTGGCCAGATGGGGCCTTACCTATATGATAACAAATTACTAAGGTAAACTATATTTTGTTTATTCCAAGTGTTTAATTAGCATTTTGTTGCTATTCATTGGAACATTTACATTTACAGCATTTGGCAGTCACCCTTATCCAGAGCGACTAACTTTTTTTTTAAATCTCATTATACATCTGAGCAGTTGAGGGTTAAGGGCTTTGCTCCAATATTTTAACCACTAACCCTTGGGACAGTGACCCCTGGGAACTGTGAATATGTGGTCCAAAGAAGTGCAAGGCTGTCATTACGCTACACATACAAAAACATACTCCTGCACCATAGAGAGCATCCTGACGGGAAGCATCATGACCTGGTTTGGAAACAGCACCATGCAGGACAGATGAGCTCTACACAGGGTGGTGCGTTCAGCTGAGCGCATCATTTGCACCAAGCTCCCTGACCTGCACTCAATCTACACCAAGCGGTGCTGGACCAAGGCCAGGAAGATCGTGAAGGACCTCAGCCATCCCAACAATGGACTGTTCTCTCTGTTGCGGTCAGGAAAGCGCTTCCGCTCCCTGAAGGCCAACACAGAGAGACTGAGGAGGAGCTTCTTCCCGCAGGCGATAAGGTCTCTCAACCATAACACATTCACACCACAAACACAGAACTAATACAACCTGTTAACGTCAATGGACACTATGGAGACTTTCATGCACATCTACACTTACATTGGAACTCATATTTATGTTTACATTCTGGACCCTTATGTATACATTCTGGACCTTTGCACAAAGTCACTTTAATAAAGTACCTTAAGACATGTTTCTATGCAAATTACTTGCACACCATACATCCTCCACCAAATTTCAATAAAAAAAAAATCTCTATTGTACAGTATATTTCTATTTTTATTTCTATTTTATGTACAGTATACTTTTATTTTTATTTCTATTTTTATTCTAGTTAAGTTAAAATTTTCCTATTGTATTTCTTTATTCATATTTATTTCTTACTATAAGTTTTAATTCTCTTTTTAAGGTCACTGGCGGTCGTGTAAGCATTTCACTGCATATCGTACTGTGTATGACTGTGTATGTGACGAATAAAATTTGAATTTGATTTGAATTTGAATTTGAAAACTGACCTATCAGAGGTAGCAGATACTATTCAACTATTTGGTGCATTCTTAAAAACAAGGAATGCATTGGCAACAACTAGCTCAGCAACAACAAAAGACCTGAAGGCCTGTTTACAGAAAAACCTCTTCACAATATCTAGCCAAGTCAGGAACACTCTGGAGAAAATACAAGTATTATTTTTAAGTTCTACAGTGAAAAGACACCTTCATGAA
This sequence comes from Channallabes apus, assembly GCA_030522415.1. Lineage (NCBI taxonomy): Eukaryota > Metazoa > Chordata > Actinopteri > Siluriformes > Clariidae > Channallabes > Channallabes apus. Next base: position 14,212,402 of record CM060123.1, read on the forward strand.
TGTAAATTTAGTGGGTTTACTTCAAAATGCAAAACCAATAGAAGCACTCAAGAACAGAAAGACTAGATTAAACATTGCTAGAAAAACATATTTAAAAATCATACCCAGTTCTGATACAAGAGTAACCTGGAGAAGAACCATACCCTAAAGGAAAGCATGTCAAAGCCTTTCAAACATGTTGAATTCAGTGAGTTATGGCACGGGCATGTATACAGTATGGCTGACAGTGGAACTGGGTCACTAGAGTTTATTAATGATGTGGCTGCTTATAGAAGTAGCAGGATGACTTCTGAAGTGTGTAGAGATACAGCATTCTGCTATATGTGTCACATAATGACCTAAAACATACAGTGAAAACCAGAGGCGAAGAAATGGAAATGGTCGAGTCAGTCACCTGACATCAAATCAAGTGGCAGAAAAAAACACAAATAAGTAGAAACGCGAGGCAGCTGCTGTAAAGGCTCGGGAACGGATGTGAAGGAAGGAAACTTAGCATTTGGTGATGTTCATGCATTTCAGGTAAGGTATTTGCCGTATTTAAGAAAAAAGAGAAAGTACAGAGGTAAATGTACAAAATTCATATTTGTGTCCAAAAACATTTAGACCTGACTGTATATAAGTGTAAATGTTTGTGTGTAAAGTGTTACCTGTTCCCTCCGAGTGAATCCTGCAGCAAGCGAGTGAGTTTGGAGTCTCTGTAAGGCACATGACCAGACTTCTTACTCTGATCTCCTAGCGCACTGATCACATTACCCAGAGCCAACTGTAACACACATGCAATGCATCATACACCTCGTCACACTTCATCACACTCCCCGTACCCTGTTAAACTAGTAAGATTAAACTCTTTTAAAGAGGCCTTCCTTATGTATGACTGATTAACCTGTTACTGATACAATAATGTCAGGCTCTAATCCAAGCCAAAAGACATTGCTCATCTTTAAGTTCTTTTCTCACGATGCAATTACTTTTAACATGCCTGCCCTTGTCCGGCAGCAGAGCTAACGTATCGATCTGGATGCAGGCCAAAGTCTTTTCACATCACAACAAATAGAAAGTGCTGACTGCCGCAGAAAGCAGCTTATAATTAATTCCATATAAAATAAGTTAAATTCCCTGACGATGCAAGCTTTCTATACAAGACACAAATTGATGAGGCTAATTTAAATTGCTTAGACAGCTATTTCTTCTAAATGAAGCACGTACCAGGCCGCAGTTGATAGAAATGCCCTCTCGTGCCCGCTCGCCCGTGGCTCCTGTGCGTTTAAGGCGCTCTGATCCAGCCAGATCCACAAAGTGAAACTTCGCAGTTAGAGTTTCATACTCGGCCTGAGACATCGAGCCATCGGCTACACCATTCACTTCATCGCTCAGAGACCCGTTCGCCTTTAAATAGAGAAAAGGAAACGAATGATAACTGGAAAAAACATAACATTTTGCAGATATTCCATAGAATGAGGATAAAAGACTACTGATGTGTGATCGTTTAATTAATAGAAGACTATAATCAATGGGAAATGTCTGTGATTAAAGAGGAACAAAACACTATTACAGTCGACCTGAAATTCACAGGGGTTACTCTTCTAGAGGACGCAAATTTTGGATGTGGTCAAAAATGCCTATTTTTATGTAGCTTAAACCAAAAATATGCTCCCAAAAACATTTCATTTTAAAACTCAGCTTAACACTTAAGAGAAAAAAAATGTAAAGATAAACCCCTATACTATACAGTACTGTGCTGCAGTGTCTCCCACAGTGCTAGAATGTAAAATACAGATGTTACCCCTATATGTACTCTAACTCATGCAAGCGCATTTACTTTGGTATGCGCTGTCATTTTCTTTAGTACAAGTACTGTAGGGTAAATACAGTAATAATTCACCGTCCCAAGCCGTGTTTTCCTCTACGGTTGCTTTGTGTTCTCTCTACAGTACAAAAAATATATTGTATTATATTTTATATGGAAATTTTGCTGAATTTATGTTAATATTTGTTACAAAATTGGTAAATTGTATTGTTCTTAATAGTTTAGATTTAAAATGCATAAAAATTATATACTGCTATGAAAAAGCTTTAAAAACTTTGTGGAGAATATTATTAGTTAAGTTCTTAGGAAAAATCTGCGAACAACCTGCGATCAGGGTTGTGTAACAATGCTTGTATTACTCGACCTCAGTGCAGCTTTTGACACCATTGATCATAGTATTCTTCTTCACAGATTAGAAAATGTAGTAGGAATTAAGGGTACAGCCCTCTCCTGGCTCAGATCCTATTTGACCGATCATTATCAGTATGTAGACTTAAATGGTGATTATTCTGCATGTTCTCTAGTGGAGTTTGGCGTTCTGCAGGGTTCAGTTTTAGGCCCACTACTTTTTTCCCTTTACATGCTTCCTCTGGGCAAAATAATCCGTAAGCATGGTATTAGTTTTCATTGATATGCTGACGACACACAGTTATATGTCTCAGCAAAACCTGATGAGAAAAACCAGCTAACTAAAGATGAGCAATGTGTGCAGAACATAAGAAATTGGATGCTAATGAACTTCCTTCTGCTTAATCCGTATAAGACAGAAGTTCTAGTCATAGGACCGCATACAGCTAGGAGTAAAATCTTAGATCACACCGTAACTTTAGATGGCCTTTCTGTTCCATCAAGTGCAACAGTAAAAGACCTCGGCGTGATTATACATTCCAGTCTTTCATTTGATATTATGTAGATAATATCACCAGAATAGCATTCTTTCACCTCAGAAATATTGCCAAGATAAGAAATATATTGTCGCTAAACGATGCAGAAAAACTAGTTCATGCTTTTATCACTTCTAGGTTGGACTATTGTAATGCCTTACTGTCTGGTTGTTCAGCTAGGTGCATAAACAAGCTTCAGCTAGTCCAGAATGCAGCAGCGAGAATCCTCACTAGAACCAGAAGATATGAGCACATCACCCCTATCCTATCTTTACTGCATTGGCTCCCTGTGAGATTTCGCATTGATTTTAAAATATTACTCTTGAAATATTTTCTCGCGCCGCAGTATCTGAGCGAACTGCTAGTGTCTTACGATCCGCAACGCCTACTTCGATCAAAGGATGCAGGCTGCTTGTCAGTACCGCGTATTATGAAAACTACAGCTGGGGGCAGAGCTTTTTCTTACAAAGCCCCAAAATTATGGAATAGTCTTCCAAATAGTGTTCGGGACTCAGACACAGTCTCAGTGTTTAAGTCTAGGCTAAAAACCTATTTATTTAGCCAAGCATTTTTATAAATAGATTTGCCTTAGGTAAAGGAGCAGATCTGGGGGACTCATGGACGTAGAGTATTACGGTGAACTGGTATGTTTAGATGCTGTCTTCCTCACTCTCATTTGATCACTCAGGTTTGCTGACGGTGAGGTGATTGTTTGCTTTACATCTCAGGGAGCCCTCATGTTCCCTTTCAGTCGATTCACTCGGTACAACACATATTGTATGGGATATCACGCCCTCTCGTGTCCTGGCTGAAGCCACCTTTATTCACGCCGTAAGGCAGGCAAACCTGTGGTGACGTAGGTGTAGCCCCGTCTACACCTATAAACCCTCGTCGCCACGGTTGACCTTCAGTTCTTTCGCTCTTCACCTCGCTGTGAACACCTTTCCGTAGAGTTTTCTAGGTGCTGCTAGTCAACTCTACATTTAATTTACTAGACTGCGCTTAAATCAGCTTAACTGTTCCTGTTGGTGTTAGCGACAACAGCCTCATTTGGTGAGTCGTCTACCCGCGGAGCGCTGACTTTAAGTTCCTGTCAGTCGTAACATTAGCGACGTTTCGGTTCGGGTGGCTCCTGTTTACCTGGGCTAACAGTGTAAGCTGTCATGAGCATGGAAGCTAATGTGGCAAAGAGAAAGTCCGATGTTCGCCCCTGTCCTCAGGAGTGTGACTTCTCCCTGCACGGGAAGGACCAGCATGAGGCGTGCCCCGTCTGTCTGGGAATTCTCCACGCTAGGAGAGCGCTAGCTGAGCCTGAGTCATGTGCACTTTGTCGCCAGCTCCGGCGTTCAACGCTGGAAAGATGAGAACCCTGGGAAAAAATACAGTCGCTCAGCAAGACCCCCTCCTTTCCGGACTAGCAGTCCCAGATTCGCCTGCGTCTGCTGACGAAGAGTTTTCTTCAGAAGTCCCCGCGCTTAGCTGGGCAGACCAAATGGAGTATTTCGAGGGGTCGGAGGACCGTGAGTTCTCCTACAGCGCTGGCCAGCAGCCAGGCACCGATCAGCGGCCTTTCGAGGACGATGACGTGCTCGATATCGGCCTAGAGATGCATGGTTTGTCGGAGGACGAGCATGAACTCGTGCCACTCACCCAGAGCTCCTCTGCTACTGCGCTAGCAGCACGGGACGACACTTCGTTTTTCGTCCTCTACCGGCGAGCGGCCGAAAAACTGGAAGTGGAGTGGCCCTCCCCACAGCCAGCTCAAAAACCGTCAAGGATCGCAGGATTTTTTCTCCCTCCTGAACCGACGACAGTTAAGAACTGCTTGCCTATGTTTTCCGACTTTGTCGGCGAGCTAACGTCGTCATGGAGCAAGCCGCTGTCGACCCGCGTATCAGTACCAGGTTACGGACAGTTTTTGGAATTGGACGGAGCTGAAAAAGCAGGGCTAGTGAGCCCACCGCCGATGGAGACATCTTTGACTGCTTATTTGGCACCCTCGCAAAACCACGGAGTGTCTGGTCCTACTGTTCTTCCGTCCAAACACTGCAGATTCTCCTCTGCCCAGCTGGAGAAAATTTACCGTGCTCAAGCGGGCACTGCTCGTGCGCTCAATTCTGTTACGCTGCTCCAAACATATCAGGCAATGTGTTTGGCGGAGCTCGGTTCACTGGTGCCTCAGGAGAGCCCTCTATGTGCGCTACTTAATGAGGTCAGGACCGCGACAGACTACATTCTGCGCATGTCTCGTTGTGCGGCTCTTTCCCTCGGGAGAGGTATGGCGAGCGCAGTGGTAGCACAGAGGCATTTATGGCTCACGCTCTCTGACCTTCCGGATAGAGACAGGGCCGTCTATTTGGATGAACCGGTGTCTGCTGAGGGTTTGTTCGGCCAGTCACTCGATGCCATTCAGGCAAGGTTCGACTTCAAACGGAAGCAGGCGGAAGCGTTGCGAGATATCATCCCGCGACGCGAGGTGAAGCCCAAACAGGCTCGAAGAATGACCACTCCGTGGCCACCTCAGAAAAGACCACCGCCGGCAGCCAGCTCGAGCTCCCGGCCGGTGAAGCAACAACCTCCCGGGCAAAACCCACGGCAGTCGGCCTGGAGTAAGGGCCCCCCACCGGGCCTCCGGAAGGATTCAGCGCCTAGGAGGAAGAATCCTCACTCCTCCTAGCTCAGATTTCAAAGGGAGGGGAGCTCTGGCAGCAGGGAGACACTGTTTCTCCTCTCCCAATGCCGCCCAAAAGGCCGCTAAGTTATGTTCAGGGAATCAGTCCCAAACGGCGCTGCACTTTCCTAACACAGTCTCCCAAGCACAATCCCCCCCCCTCACACACAAGTGTTTGTGTTCAAGTTATGAACCCCAGTTGGGGCGTGTTAAAAAATTCTCAGGGACTTACAGCAAGTGCCCCCAATGTTTACAGTTTGATTACTTCAAAAATTGTGCCTTTTGTAAACAATGTAAACGTTTCATTAAAACCAATAAAAAGTTTTCCTGTTTGCAATGTTGCAAAGCAAAAAAGCCCAGTTCCATTGATGAGGCTGCACTCTGGCAGAACGCCAGGGGGCAGCAGACCCCTTTCAGAGATCAGGGTGAGCCGGCTGGCTTCCCACATCCTCGAGTGGCGCGCATGCGCAGTCTCGACATGGGTGCAAAACATGGTCACTATGGGATACCGACTACAGTTTCGCACAAGGCCACCGCGCTTCTCTTCCGTAGTAAACACAGTGGTGTCGGAAGCTGCAGCAGCGGTGCTTCGGGAGGAGATAAATTCTCTTCTGAGCAAAGGGGCGATTGGAGTGGTTCCTCCTTCGGAAATGAACTCAGGCTGGTACAGCCGCTATTTTGTCGTTCCGAAGAAAGGGGGAGGGCTGCGTCCTATTTTGGATCTGAGAATATTGAACACGTTTCTAAGAACATACAAGTTCAAAATGCTTACACTAAGGCAACTGCTAAATGCAATATGCCCTGGGGATTGGTTCACTACGATAGATCTCACAGACGCTTACTTTCATATAGCGATCTTTCCGTGCCACAGAAAGTTTCTGAGGTTTGCATTCGAAGGCGTGGCCTACGAGTACCTAGTGCTCCCATTCGGCCTGTCACTCACTCCCCGAACATTCACGAAGTGCATCGAAGCAGCCCTGTCTCCTCTTCGGGAGAGGGGCGTGCGCATACTGGCCTATTTAGACGACTGGGCGCTGATAGCGAGCTCAGGCGAGCAGGCGGAGAAACAAACAGCGCTGGTTGTGTCTCACATTCAGACTTTAGGGTTCTCAATAAACATGAAGAAAAGCTCATTGACTCCGAGTCAACAGTTTTCATTTCTGGGTCTGGAGATATGCTCCGTTACCAGCCGAGCACGTCTCTCAGAGCACAGAATAACTGTGTTTCAGCGCTGCCTTGCTCCGTTTCAGTTGCAACACAAACTTCGTTTCCGAGTGTTTTTACAGTTAATGGGAATGATGGCGTCTATGATCGCTGTGGTGCCTCTCGGGCTGTTGAACATGCGCGCTTTTCAGCGCTGGGTGCGCTCTCACCACCTATGTGCGGCGCGCCACCTCAACAGGAGGTTGACAGTGACGCCGTCATGCATGACAGCTCTTCTGCCCTGGAGGGAACCCAGGCTATTACGTCAGGGCTCTCCGATAGGCAGGGTGTCGTTTCGCAAAGTGGTGTCAACAGATGCCTCGCTCAGCGGCTGGGGCGCTCTGTGCGACGGCTCCGCGGTCAGGGGGGCGTGGTCACAGGAACAGCACAGGCTTCACATCAACTGTTTAGAGCTGTTAGCAGTGTCGTTTCGTTTAGCCTTTGCCCCCCCCCCCCTTTTGCTTCTGAGGAGCAGGGAAAATTGCATAATTTGTGCCCAGTACGTGCTCTACGGGTCTACATGGATCGCACGGTGAATGTGCGCTCATGTGATCAAATGTTCGTCTGTTTTGCCAGTCCAGTAAAGGGAAAAGCTCTGTCTAAACAGCGGCTTTCCCATTGGATTGTGGAGGCTATTTCATTAGCTTATAGCAGTAAGAGTGTGCCACTGCCTCAGGGTGTGAGAGCGCACTCAACGAGAGCTATGGCAACATCGTGGGCGCTGTTCAAAGGGATGTACGTGGGTGACATTTGCGCAGCAGCCAGTTGGTCCTCACCGCACACTTTTGTCCGGTTCTACCGACTTGATATAACGGCCCCCTCGGTGGCCCATTCGGTCCTCTCTGCGGGGTCCACGATGCAGTAGAGTAGCTACCAGGGTTCTTATGCCTGACTTTGGTAGATGCTCGGCGGGGCGTGAATATATGTCCCATACAATATGTGTTGTACCGAGTGAATCGACTGAAAGGGAACGAATGGTTGACTATAACCTCGGTTCCCTGAGGGAGAGGAACGAGGTACAACACAATGCTGCCCCGCCTCACAGTTACGCTCGGCGAAGAGCGGCTGTCGAACTGAAGATCAACCGTGGCGACGAGGGTTTATAGGTGTAGGCGGGGCTACACCTACGTCACCACAGGTTTGCCTGCCTTACGGCGTGAATAAAGGTGGCTTCAGCCAGGACACGAGAGGGCGTGATATCCCATACAATATGTGTTGTACCTCGTTCCTCTCCCTCAGGGAACCGAGGTTATAGTCATAACCATTCGTTTGTGTTTCCTTCTGGCTCTCCCTTTTAGTTGTGCTGTCATAGTAAGTCCTGCCGGAGTCCCTGCTTGCTATCTACAGTAAATATACATTCACATTATACATTATGTGACTGTGACCATACCTAACTGCCATCTCTCCTCTTCTTCTCTTTCTCCCCCTCTTTTTCCTCTCTCCCCCTGTTTCCCCCTTTCACTCTTTCTCTCTCTCTCTCTCTCTCTCTCTCTCTGTCTGTCGAGCTACACATGTCATCCCTGAGCTGCCAGTGATCCAGACTCCCTCTGCCCTCCGGACCTGTTTGATCCATCCTGGTGCCCCGCTTCTGGTTGGAGGTCTCATCGCATGGATGCCCCGTGTGTCTCTTTGGGATGCGTCTGGTGTCTGGGGATGATTCTCTCTACTTAGAAGACGGTTCTGGCCTCGACTGGTGTTGGCAACTGTTTCTCTGGGGACTTGACAATTCGATAGTTCAGGACTGGAACTTTCTACAAGTCTACCTGAGTCTCCAATAACTACCTGGACTCATTTTAACATCAATTAACATCATTATATCTGAAATGCCTGCCGCCTAACACACTGTATAAATGCAGATAATTTCCTGCGTTCTGTTTCACCCAGATGAGGATGGGTTCCCTGTTGAGTCTGGTTCCTCTCAAGGTTTCTTCCTATTACCATCTCAGGGAGTTTTTCCTTTCCACTGTCGCCCGTGGCTTGCTCACCAGGGACTATCTGACCATTTTGATTCATACACATTCACATTCCATGCAAACTTAAATAATTCTTTTGATTGTGTAATGCTGTTTTGAGACAATGTCAATTGTTTAAAGCGCTATACAAATAAAATTGAATTGAATTGAACTCTGAACCGCGATTTTGCGGAGGTGGGGCTCGACTGTATTGTAAATAGTGATAAGAGTAACTCCACCACACTGTTTATTATTTTCCTAGAACAGCCCTGTGGTTAATTCCTTATGAAATTAATAAACTGGTTCGTACCAACTGGCCCTGAGGACACACTCTCATCTGGCACAAGTGGATGGTGAAGATGGCGTGAGAACGGGAGCTCTGAGCGTTCATCTGAGTGCTGGCCGTGGTGCGGGACAGAGCGCCGAGTTTGAGACACTGGAGGAGCTGAGGAGGCATCGCACACAACAAGATCTCGATTAACACATTAATGAAGCACCCTTTCATGACTGCAGATCAGTATTTTAGGAAGTGAAACATTAGGATAATTTTATCTGGAGGAACCAATGAAAGCTTTTTAGTTCAGCTCTAGCTCAAAGAAGGTGTTTTTCTATAGATAATGAGATAATTAATGAAGTTTCCGTACAGTCACGTCCCTAAGTGTGTATTAATTCTGTTATGTTACATTCAAAATAAAACATCATGTGGCTCTTGTTAGAGAAAATACGTAACCTTTTTAAATCCCAAGAAAGTTCTGGAACCTCAGCAAACATGGGTTTACACATTGTATACATTATTCATCGATGCTCATTTACATCAAACACTTTTAACTCGTATCACATTTATTTTAACTTAGATACAGTGGCTTGCAAAAGTATTCGGCCCCCTTGAACTTTTCCACATTTTGCCACATTACAGCCACAAACATGAATCAATTTTATTGGAATTCCACGTGAAAGACCAATACAAAGTGGTGTACACGTGAGAAGTGGAACGAAAATCATACATGATTCCAAACATTCATTCATTCATTCATCTTCTATACCGCTTTATCCTGTATTTAGGGGCGCAGGGACCTGAAGCCTATCCCAGGAGACTCAGGGCACGACGCAGGGTACACCCTGGACAGCGTGCCAATCCATCGCAGAGCACACACACACACACACACTCATTCACACACTATGGTCAATTTGGGAACGCCAATTAGCCTAATCTGCATGTCTTTGGACTGTGGGAGGAAACTGGAGTACCCGGAGGAAACCCACCAAGCACGGGGAGAACATGCAAACTCCATGCACACAGAGACGGGAATCGAGCCTGGCCGGGAAACGAACCCGGACCCTGGAGGTGCAAGGTGACAGTGCTAACCACTACACCACTGTGCCGCCCTGATTCCAAACATTTTTTACAAATAAATAACTGAAAAGTGGGGTGTGCGTAATTATTCAGCTCCCTGCGTCAATACTTTGTAGGACCACCTTTTACTGCAATTACAGCTGCCAGTCTTTTAGGGTATGTCTCTACCAGCTTTGCACATCTAGAGACTGAAATCCTTGCCCATTTTTCTTTGTAAAACAGCTCCAGTTCAGTCAGCTTAGATGGACAGTGTTTGTGAACAGCAGTTTTCAGATCTTGCCACAGATTCTCGATTGGATTTAGATCTGGACTTTGACTGGGCCATTCTAACACATGGATATGTTTTGTTTTAAACCATTCCATTGTTGCCCTGGCATTATGTTTAGGGTCGTTGTCCTGTCGGTGAACCTCCGCCCCGGTCTCAAGTCTTTTGCAGACTCCAAGAGGTTTTCTTCCAAGATTGCCCTATATTTGGCTCCATCCATCTTCCCATCAACTCTGACCAGCTTCCCTGTGCCTGCTGAAGAGAAGCACCCCCAGAGCATGATGCTGCCACCACCATATTTGACAGTGGGGATGGTGTGTTCAGAGTCATGTGCAGTGTTAGTTTTCCGCCACACATAGCGTTTTGCATTTTGGCCAAAAAGTTCCATTTTGGTCTCATCTGACCAGAGCACCTTCTTTCACATGTTTGCTGTGTCCCCCACATGTTTGCTGTGTCCCCCACATGTTTGCTGTGTCCCCCACATGGCTTGTGGCAAACTGCAAACGGGACTTCTTATGGTTTTCTGTTAACAATGGATTTCTTCTTGCCACCCTTCCATAAAGGCCAACTTTGTGCAGTGCACGACTAATAGTTGTCCTACGGACAGATTCCCCCACCTGAACTGTAGATCTCTGCAGCTCGTCCAGAGTCACCATGGGCCTCTTGGCTGCATTTCTGATCAGCGCTCTCCTTGTTCGGCCTGTGAGTTTAGGTGGATGGTCTTGTCTTGGTAGGTTTACAGTTGTGCCATACTCCTTCCTTTTCTGAATGATCGCTTGAACAGTGCTCCGTGGGATGTTCAAGGCTTTGGAAATCTTTTTGTAGCGTTTAAATTACATAGCCCATTTCATTTATACAATAATAATATTAATAGCAACTAGCTTTTACAACTTCATACTATTCGGCTTCGCATTTTTTTCTGCGATTTTTGGAGAACGCGCGAGTTTCCTCGTCTAAGAACAACGAACGGAATTCAGTTCCAAATAACTAAAACTCCGACACAGAGGTACGTTATAATGTCTACCATTCAGCTTGCTCAGTGTGTAGAGTGCAGGATGTTTAGACATTCTTCCTCCGTCATTAGCGATAATTTTATTTGTGATAGGTGTGTGTTAGTGAGCACTCTGACGGAGAAGATATCAGCGTTAGAGGAGCGCATCCAGACTTTAGAGAGGGTTAGAGAGCGCGAGAGCAGCGTTATTCCCGTAGCCGACAGTCTGGGTGCCGCAGGCGGAGATAACCAGCCCCAAACTCCGGCATTAGAGCCCTCACAGCGGGGCGAGTGGGTGACGACTCAGCGGCATACTCGTTCAGCCAAAGCTAACGCTAAGGCTAGCCCACCGGAGCACACCTCCTCTGCGCTTCACGTGTCCAACAGGTTTGCTCTCCTCAGTGCTGCACCCGCTGAGAAACCTGAAAGAGCTCTGGTTATAGGAGACTCTATACTGAGGCACGTGACATTAGCTAGACGCAGCAGTGGTTAGGTGTATCCCGGGAACCAGATCACCGCTCATAGCAGATAACCTTAGGGCTCTAGGACAGCACAGGTTCTCTAAGATAGTGGTACATGCTGGAGCTAATGATATACCTCTTCGTCAGTCAGAGGTTAGTAAGAGTAACTTTACAGAGGTGTTTAAATTAGCGAAGGCGATGACCGATGAAGTAAAATGCTTTGGTCCCATCCCAATGAGACGTGGCGACATAGTTTACAGCAGGTTATGGTCGCTGAACCGCTGGATGTCCAGGTGGTGCTCCGAAAATAATGTGGGCTACACAGATAATTGGAAGACCTTTGAGGGCAAAGCTGGCCTGTTAGGGCGGGACGGTGTCCATCCCACTCGGGAAGGTGTCCATCCCACTCGGGAAGGTGCTGCTCTCATTTCCTGTAGTATAGCTCATAGTCTCAGTAGAGGTCTAGTTAATCAGTGACAATCCAGAGCCCAGGCCAGGGAGCAGACAGACAGGCTAAACCAACCGTCTGCTAGCTGCATAGAGTCGTCACTCAGGGTTCACCATATTGAGACATTGTGTCTGTTCCCCGATCTAAGCAAAAATGTAGAAAGACTCAGAAAGTCTGTTTTAATAATCTAATTAACATAAAGACCACAAACTCGGATCACACTGAATGTGCAGCCGGCACCTCTGATCTGAAGCTAGGACTGTTAAATATTAGATCTCTCGCATCAAAAGCGGTTATTGTTAATGAAATTATCACAGATCAGGCGTTTGATATACTCTGTTTAACTGAAACATGGGTTAAACAGGACGAGTATGTAGCTCTAAATGAAGTTAGTCCTCCTGGATACAGCTACATACACCAGCCTAAGTATATTAAGTCAGCTCAGTCGATTCCACTAATTATAATTTACAGACCTCCAGGGCCGTATTCTGAATTTCTTAGTGAATTTGCAGATTTCATCTCAGACCTGGTCGTTTCTGTAGACAAAGTGTTAATCGCTCGACATTTTAATATTCATTTTGAGAATCCAGAAGACCCTCTGAGAACAGCATTTATGTCCATACTGATTTACGTAGGCGTAAATCAGTGTGTAGTAGGACCCACTCATAAAGCAGGTCACACTTTAGATTTAATAATGTTCTTCGGATTAAGTATAAGAAATTTATTCACAATTCCACTGTCTGAAATTATCTCAGATCACTATCTTGTCTCCATTCAAGCGTGTCACAGTGATAATGCACCGCGCTACCGTATTAAACGTACATTCACATCAACTACCACACAGAGTTTTATCAGTAACCTCCCAGAGTTACCAACTTCGATTAGATCACCGTCTGACCCCACAGAACTCGATCAGGCGACTGAATATTTAGAGTCGACATTTCGTTGTACCTTAGATAATGTAGCTCCAGTTAAAAGGAAAATTATTAGAGGTAAGAAACTCGCTCCCTGGTATAACGATCACACGCGCACTTTAAAACAGACCGCTCGGAAATCAGAGCGTAAATGGCGTCAAACTAAATTGTTAGTATTTCAAGAAGCATGCAAAGAGAGCATCCTGAACTATAGGAAAGCTTTTAGTGTAGTTAGATCAACGTATCTCTCCACTCTTATAGAAGAAAATAAAAATAATCCTAGATTTTTATTTAATACCGTAGCCAAATTAACCAGAAATAAGACCACTACAGAAATCTCTATTATTCAATAGTGACTTCATGAACTTTTTTTATAATAAAATATCTTTATAATAAATTTTTATAATAATAAATATCAGGCATAAAATTGAGGCTTTGAAACCGAAAAATGTAATTGATGCAGATGTTAACCTAGCCATGTCAGATCGGAACCTAAAATACTTTACTCCCCTTGAAAAGAATGAACTAATTTCACTCATCTCTTCTGCAAATTCATCAACCTGTATATTAGATCCTATACCGACACATTTTCTTAAACAGATAGTACCAGTAATAACAGAACCGCTGTTGAGAATAATTAATTCCTCACTCAGCATTGGTTATGTTCCAAAATCTTTTAAATTAGCAGTTATCAAACCAATAATTAAGAAACCTGACCTCGACCCCTGTCAGCTGTCCAATTACAGGCCAGCAAACCTCCCCTTTATCTCTAAGATTCTGGAAAAGATAGTAGCAGAGCAGCTATGCTCATATCTACATAGAAATGGCATACATGAACTCTATCAGTCAGGATTTAGGCCTCATCACAGCACAGAAACAGCACTCGTTAAAGTAGTAAATGACCTCCTATTCGCCTCTGATCAGGGTTGTGTAACTATGCTTATATTACTCGACCTCAGTGCAGCTTTTGACACCATTGATCATAGTATTCTTCTTCACAGATTAGAAAATGTAGTAGGAATTAAGGGTACAGCCTTCTCCTGGCTCAGATCCTATTTGACCGAACGTTATCAGAATGTAGACTTAAATGGTGATTATTCTGCATGTTCTCTAGTGGAGTTTGGCGTTCCGCAGGGTTCAGTTTTAGGCCCACTGGTTTTTCCCTATACATGCTTCCTCTGGGCAACATAATCCGTAAGCATGGTATTAGTTTTCATTGTTACGCTGACGACACACAGTTATATGTCTCAGCAAAACCAGATGAGAAAAACCAGCTTACTAAAGTTGAGTAATGTGTGCAGGACATAAGAAATTGGATGCTAATTAACTTCCTTCTGCTTAATCCGGATAAGACAGAAGTTCTAGACATAGGACCGCATACAGCTAGGAGTAAAATCTTAGATCACACCGTAACTTTAGATGGCCTTTCTGTTCCATCAAGTGCAACAGTAAAAGACCTCGGCGTGATTATAGATTCCAGCCTTTCATTTGAAGCTCATGTAGATAATATTACCAGAATAGCATTCTTTCACCTCAGAAATATTGCCAAGATAAGAAATATATTGTCGCTAAACGATGCAGAAAAAACTAGTTCATGCTTTTATCACTTCTAGGTTGGACTATTGTAATGCCTTACTGTCTGGTTGTTCAGCTAGGTGCATAAACAAGCTTCAGCTAGTCCAGAATGCAGCAGCGAGAGTCCTCACTAGAACCAGAAGATATGAGCACATCACCCTTTCCTATCTTCACTGTGAGATTTCGCATTGATTTTAAAATATTACTCTTGAAATGGTCTCGCGCCGCAGTATCTAAGCGAACTGCTAGTGCCTTACGATCCGCAACGCCTACTTCGATCAAAGGATGCAGGCTGCTTGTCAGTACCGCGTATTATGAAAACTACAGCTGGGGGCAGAGCTTTTTCTTACAAAGCCCCAAAATTATGGAATAGTCTTCCAAATAGTGTTCGGGACTCAGACACAGTCTCAGTGTTTAAGTCTAGGCTAAAAACCTATTTATTTAACCAAGCATTTTTATAAATAGATTTGCCTTAGGTAAAGGAGCAGATCTGGGGGACTCATGGACGTAGAGTATTATGGTGAACTGATATGTTTAGATGCTGTCTTCCTCACTCTCATTTGATCACTCAGGTTTGCTGACGGTGAGGTGATTGTTTGCTTTACATCTCAGGGAGCCCTCATGTTTGTGTTTCCTTCTGGCTCTCCCTTTTAGTTGTGCTGTCATAATTAGTTCTGCCGGAGTCTCTGCTTGCACTCTACAGTAAATATACATTCACATTAAACATTATGTGACTGTGACCATACCTAACTGCCATCTCTCCTCTTCTTCTCTTTCTCCCCCTCTTTCTTTTTCCTCTCTCCCCCTGTTTCCCCCTTTCACTCTTTCTCTCTCTCTCTCTCTGTGTCGAGCTACACATGTCATCCCTGAGCTGCCAGTGATCCAGACTCCCTCTGCCCTCCGGACCTGTCTGATCCATCCTGGTGCCCCGCTTCTGGTTGGAGGTCTCGTCGCATGGATGCCCCGTGTGTCTCTTTGGGATGCGTCTGGTGTCTGGGGATGATTCTCTCTACTTAGAAGACGGTTCTGGCCTCGACTGGTGTTGGCAACTGTTTCTCTGGGGACTTGACAATTCGATAGTTCAGGACTGGAACTTTCTACAAGTCTACCTGAGTCTCCAATAACTACCTGGACTCCATTTTAACATCAATTAACATCAACTATTATAGCTGAAATGCCTGCCACCTAACACACTGTATAAATGCAGATCAATTCCTGCTATCTGTTTCACCCAGATGAGGATGGGTTCCCTGTTGAGTCTGGTTCCTCTCAAGGTTTCTTCCTATTACCATCTCAGGGAGTTTTTCCTTGCCACTATCGCCCTCGGGCTTGCTCACCAGGGACTATCTGACCATTTTGATTCATACACATTCACATTACATACAAACTTAAATAATTCTTTTGATTGTGTAAAGCTGTTTTGAGACAATGTCAATTGTTAAAAGCGCTATACAAATAAAATTGAATTGAATTGAATTGAAAATTGATTCATGTTTGTGGCTGTAATGTGACAAAATGTGGAAAAGTTCAAGAGGGAACTTTTGCGAATACTTTTGCAAGCCACTGTAGACATTAAACACACCTAAAATGTGAGCATGTACTCTCTCTCTCTCTCTCTCTCTTCCGCTCTCTCTCTTTCACACTCGCAGACACACAAACCTCTTCCTCTGAGCTGACTAGACGTGATGTCACTCCCGATGTGTAGATGCCTCCGCTGCTGTCCTCGTGGATCTTTATGTTGGACTTCCTGCCAGTATCACGGGCGCTGTCAAACAGGTCCAGGATCTCCTCATTGTAGAGCTGAAAGGCAAGCCACATGCGCAATGATCTACAACTGTTATGAGCCTTGTAGACCAAACAGCAAGCTAAACCTGATCATGATAAACTGGTGATCGAACTGGCCTTGACTGTTTCAGGAAAAGGACAGGTTTGAATTGTGTAAGTGATGAAGAAAAGGGTAAAATAAGAGAAGTAAGAAGGTAAAAGTATACTAAGACACATGAAGAGGCAAAGACAGGAAGTCTGAGAAAGAGAGAGAGAGAGAGAGAGACAGAGAGACGAAGAGCCCATAAGAAGACGTTCACACAGGGCTCCTCTAATAGCTTAAGGGGCCATAATACCAGGCCATTAAGCCCGGCTCTGGGGACAGCCCCATTCATTTACAGCAACTGAGATGCTTTTGAAAAATTCACTAAATAATTTGCTGAGACAGACAGCTGGAGAAACGAGCGGCTCCACACAGACAGAGACGTCTGCATCAGATCGAGCTCAGCTGCAGGGTTAAAACACAAGCATAGATGTTTAAACTGATTACCCAGGCATCATTGTGTGTGTGTGTGTGTGTGTGTGTGTGTGTGTGTGTGTGTGTGTGTGTGTGTGTGTGTGTGTGTGTGTGTGTGTTCTGTCTGGTCGATGACAGACCTCCCTGGGCTTTTCACTTAGACTGTCATCAGGTTTTCTGTATCTCTCTACATCCTTTTCAATTACCCTCTCACCCTGTCTGGCTCCTTTTCAACACTTCTTCCTCCACACTGGTTGGGATTTCCCTTACCTTTTTTTTCATAGTTATGTTTGATCGGTCAGTTAAAAAAAACATGCATTTTTATTTTGTTGCACCCACACAAAATGATACCAAATCATCATTATGACCTAATCCAACACCAGACAAGACTAAAGCGCGTTAACGGAGTGAATAACCAGCACTCTGAGTGGAATGACGCACCTCCAGAAACTGTGCGCTGACTTTAAACTCGGGCGGGTGTGAGCCGCTCTCCTGAGCCTCCGTTTGCCGCCTCTGAATACCCTCGAAGAGTTGATGCACGGCACGCGGGATGATCCCCTGCTCGTCCTCGCTTACAGTCACATCGAAGCCTGTGCCCATGGTGTACGTCTTCCCCGAACCGGTCTGGCATCATAGGAAAAAAAAGGGGAAAAAAAATCAATCCCACAAATGTTATGAAAAGAATAACAAAGGCATATATTAATTAAACTACTTTTCGTGAGGTTGTTTAATCACAAATCTCCCCAAATCTTATGTACAGTATTGCATAATTTATTATTTTACTATGACTCTCCCATATTTTATTTCCCATGTGTGTTGCATGACTTAAAAAAATAACTTTTTCAGGAAGCATACAGATTTTTTTTGGCCCTACACAGAGAAAGAGAACAAATAAAAGTGGGGTAATTTATCCTGACTGCTTTCCAGGGGAGGCTGTATCAGTGAAAGTGGAGTGTGTGATAAATTAGCCTGAGAGGCCAGAAGTCTAAATACAATAGCACTCAGCATAGCTGTCACATCACATTGACCCCTTAATGAGATGGGCCATGAGGTCAGGGCAGCTTTTATTGTACTTCTGCCTCACTTGCTGGAGAAATATGGATCTAGTGTAACAAAAAGCTAGTAGTAAGCATTTAAATAGCTGAAAAAATCTTCTGCAGAGTGAACAGATTTAAATAAGTTTAAATGCATATAGTTGGATAGCAAAATGAGATGAACGCCATTTTCACTTTTTACTCATTTTGGCAAGTTATTTTTCCCCCCGATACATAAGGCTGTCTATAACAATATAAAATTTAAAAATTGACCATGCAACCACATTTTTAAGTTAATCTCAAGTGTCCCTACTTTACAGAATAACAGCTCCCATAAGTGCACTAAATGCGCTCATTGTTTTTTTTTTTTTGGAGAATGTTGAATCCTAGAAAAAAAAAGGACGTTTACACTCTGTTGCTGCCACTGCAGTCACTCCGGCAGTAAAAACTGAGAGGTATGCATCACTTAACGCCCAAGATACGTTCTGTGAAAAAGGGCATTGCGTAATTTTTTTGGATGTTGTGTAAATGCCATAGAGTGCCCAGTTAGTTTGTTGTATAGCCTTTAGTTCCCAGTCAACACGCTTTTTTTTCCCCCTTCTTGCTCCTGCCATGACTAGCACTTGTTCTGCTGCATTTGAGAGTCATGATGCACTTATGGTAATATTTCTGAGAGACAATTAAGCGAGTGATTTGTATATAAGAGACGTGAGACAAACGCAGTGTGTGTGTGAAAAGCTTTTGGTTAATTGGTGCACACCTGCAGAATGATAGGGAGTCGTCATTGTTTATAATGTTGATCATAATCGATATAACCTACAGTGCTGTAAAAAAGGATTTTTTCCTCTGCATATTTGTTACAATTAAATGACTGCGATCATCAAACTAATAATGATATTACACAAAGATAACCCGAGTAAATACAAAGGTGATGAATGAACTGTAATTAACTACATTTTGTTTTGTTAAATTTCACTTGCCACACAGAGGGGGCTGATTACTGCCAAATCTGTTCACCAAATCACTTAAATACCACCGGTCTAACAAAATGGAGGACACTAAAAGATCTAGACAAGCAACACAATCTATTGTGTTAGATTGTAATAGACTTTGTTTCTTAACTTATATGAGATAGGAAACAAAGTAGTTGACATGTACTGTATGATGCAACAGCGAACCTCGTTGAGAGCCAATATCCACAAACAGAGAAAACGTGGAACAGAATTGGACTCTACCAGGAGTGGCCAGCCTACCAAAATTACTCAAAGAGCACAAGCACTGTATATAATTACAGTTACGCTTTTTTGCCTTTAATTTTCTTGATTTTCAGCCACAATTCTCCGCTTCAATTAAAATTTTTTTTAAAAAAAGCAACCGAAGGCTGATTTATTCACTGGAGGCAGAGATACTGTACAGCTTTTTGCAAAATCACACAAAATTCACACTTTTCAACATCTTTGTGACTCAAAGAAATCATGCACAAAATATTCTTTACCATTTTATTACAATTCTTGCCTTTTTTTTTATGGCAAAAAGCTTAAGTCATTTCATTTTGCTGTCAAACTCTTCATATGTACTAATGACCTCTACAGAAAGGTAGAGAAAATCGAGACATAAACCTCGGAAATGCTGCCACTTGTGTGTTCTGTAAACGTTACCTGCCCGTAGGCGAACACTGTAGCGTTGTATCCCTCAAAGCAGCCCTCGATGAGCTTATGGACGCAGGCGCTGTAGATCGCCTGCTGCTGGACGTCAATGTCGAACACAAAGTCGTACGTGAAGGCCTTGTCTTTACCCAGGAGCACCTGGGGCTCTCCGGGGGTTACTGAGGTGCAGATGTGGCAGCCCTCAATCTTCTCCTTCGCCATCTGAGGACGAATCCTGACAGGAAAATGGACACAAACAATTATACACTGGTATGAATTTTATGGTAAAAAAAAAGAAAAAAAAGAAAAAAAAAAAAAACCATCCACATTTTAGTAGAATGCGTTTGGATATATAGGAAGGATATACACATTTATGCACATTTGAACTGAATTAAATCTTTGGCTAAGTTTTGTTGCTTCATCTAGAAAAATGGCTCTGAATGAAAAATAGTGGCATCATTTGTTTTGTCACATACATGCATTTATACAGTAAACAGAAAAACAAGTAGTTTTATTTGTACCACCTGACTAATCGGACTAGACTCTATGTAAGCCCTGCTGCAATAAGATCTAAGGCCTTAAAGGGATGTACAGCAGTCGATCAAACCATCAGCAAAAAGCCCAATGAGATCATTAGGTTAGGTCATTAATGGAATTAAGTTAAATTCCATTTCCATTAGCCTACAGCATGTACACATTACTTAATTAACCTTTTTAAAAATCGATTCATTTTGCATGAAGTTGGTGATCACCCCAGATGAAACCTCAACCTGCATGTAACGTGATCAATTATTACAATCTGATTATTTTCGGTTGGGTTTAGAGTACCCAAACCTCCAGCTGAGAGCTGTAAGCTTCTTACTATGGTGAAGCCAGACGCAGATTTACTCCATCCCCCCCTACCGTGCTCAGCTGAGCACCCACCACCACACACAGTTTTACCCCCAATACTCTGTCACGTGGGAATGTCCTCAATCTTGCTGTTTTACCCAGAAATGGGTTTACTAGCTGATAAAAGATGAACTATCACAGGATATTGAGGTTAACTGGTCATTATAAAACCTCCCTCACAAAAATCAGAGGAGATTTATTTTCTCCATGGTGTGCGCGCATTACTAATTGAAATATGCGTCCTGATCTTTGGAACAGAAATGGTTAAACTAACCCAACACCACCCTTTTTACAGCTTTGGTGTAAAAACTGCCATCCTAGCAACCCTGCTCGCTTATACACAAACCCCCACGGGCCACACACACACACACACACACACACACACACACACACACACACACACACACACACACACACACACACACACCTCTCCAAGCCCCTCCCCTATACTGCTGACTTAAGCAATTCCTCAGGTATGAACAAAAGGCTTACCCCATTCATAACTGCCTTTCGCAATATAATAAGGTCTTTAAAGATGTAACGAGAGCTTAGCATAACACAACACTGAGAGGACGCAGGACGGTGAGATCATTACGTATGGACTGACCGGCTACCAACGATGGAGATAAAACCTTCAGACTGAGTTATGTCTTTTGACTGCAAGAGTGCTATCATTAATGCATGTGAGTGTGTGTGTGTGTGAGTGTGTGTGGGTGTGTGTGTGTTGCCCTGACAGCAGACGTACTTTATGGGGCTATGACTACAGTGTGAGAAAGACATGGGTGTCAGAATGGACATACCATATACAGTAGATGTATGTTTCATCTATAAACAAGATACACAGCGGATGTCAATTGTAACTCACAAACAGCTTTGAAACCTCGAGCTCTTGGTAAAAAGTGATCGATAGAAAACAGTGACAGATGCAGAATTTGATCGATTGTGAAAGGAAATGAAGCACTATGAATGAGCCGGACTCACACACACACACAATCTAAGGCATACGGGGATGTGAAGGTGGGGCCTGACACAAGTCTTCATTAATGATTTCTACATATATATGCTCAATATGGTCATGTGGTTTGGTGAGGGACTTGTGTCAGAGGCTCCTGCTCGATAACTATATATTTCTCAAGTGTTCAAACTAGAGGTTTGAAATATACTTGTGACCTTAGCTAGCAAACCGCAACTCAGTAAAAAAAGTTTTTCTTTGACATTGATTAGTTGTCCGTACAGTAGAGATGGGGGGGGGGTATCATTTCAGTTATGTATTGCGATTCGTTCATCTGGAGATTCATGTATCGCCGCACTGACTCCTATCTATTTTATAATTTTTTTTAATTTATACACATTTGCATCTGGGGTGGTGAAATATTGCTCCTCCTTTATAATCCTACAGGTCGCACGCTCTAAACTAGTCTTACACTGGCATGTGGCACAGCATCCTGTTTGGTAAAATAAAATTATTTGCCAAGTTTGTTCAGAATTGTTATAAATAACATTGAATTTGCGTATTTATAATACAGAATCGCAGTACAAATAGATTCGACACCTGGGTATCGTATCAGGTGATCCCTGGTTTCCGTTCCTCATCCCTACCATACGATATGTAATGTTTGTTCTCGCAGCAGGACGGTGCTTACTATTAAACTACAGCTATTAAAAGACCAGACCCTAAACCTTAATCCACACACAATCATCCTCATGTTCTCCTCCCCGCTCTGCGAGACTCCTCGTTTATCCCTCTCGGCAGTCTCAAGCTGTTTATCACCACCTCAGAAAGGCTGAAATCTGAAGCACATTGACACATCGATAAGGACTAAACGCTCCACACATCACACTCCGCTTATAAACCCGGGCGCTAAAAATAATCTTCACACCTGAGACTCGGTCACACAGAACCTGCCAGAGGAGAAGAGCTCGAAACGCAAACGGGAACAACTGTGTTTTTTTGGGTCAAGACGGCCGATATACTTCGATAACAGTTACATGTTATTAAGTGACATCATGAGAATCTTGTGATATGAAAGACTTCCAAAATTAATTAAAGTTTCTCTGACGATTCAGCTCTACTTTTGTTCGTTGTTAAAATTAAATAGAATGTAATTATAGAGCGGCTCGAGGGTCATCAGTTATTTAAAACATCAAGGAGCGTATTTGTAAGAGCTGTTCGTATAACATATATTTAAAACTTCATTTCTGTACCAGAAGCCCACGCGTGTCATTTAAACACATTTTGAGTCATTTTCCATCGCTGTAGGAATCATGACCTCAGTGTTTATTTGACAGTTTGGTAATGAAGCATGAATGTGAGAGACACTTGCTAACCCTGAGCATGCATAAGTACACATCTGGGTTGCTTTGTGTGTATGCATGTGTGTGAGAAAAAATAAAATCCAGTGTGTCATCACTTCGCTTTCTGCATTTCCGGCCCATGAACTGGATCTTCCTGTTGAGTAATAAAGCAACACGACCAAAGAGCCGCAAATCAGACAAAAAACTGATGAAAAAGTGTTTTTTTCCCCCCGTCCAATTGGGATTGGTAAATACTGAATCACAGATTTGTGTACATGTTTACAGAGTTATAAAGACACGAACAGAATCAAAGAACAAATTATAGATATCAGAAAATGAATCTGGGATAAGAGCCATGTTCAAACTTTCTAGGAAAACTGCTTAATATAAGAGCACATGAGAATATGGTGAAAACACACGCCTGGATGAGCAAAACAGGATCTGAGAGACGGCCAGGGCGGGAGACACTGGAACACGTAGCAAACTCGGGCAGAGGATTAGCACAGGGAATGAAACACCAACATGAATACAGAGACATTTCTCTCTTTCATGTGTTTGGTCAAAGGTCAAACTAGGCTTGTCTTCTTCACAACAGTATCTTGAGGAGCCTGGAGGTAAATGATGAGCTCATGGTCAGAAATGTAAATAGCTGCGACAGCATGGAACGACTGTACCACGTTAACACTACTGAATAGAATAAATAACAAAATCAGTGCATTTCTAATAATATTAATAAAAAACATAATTTTTACCGTTTAATAAGGTCTTGATAATTTGCTTCTCACAGTAAGTAGTAGGGATGGGAATCACCAGAGCTTGCCCGATAGGATATTATCATGATACCTAGGTGCTGCTTCAACTTGTATTGCAATTCTGTAATCACGTATATACAGAATTATAAACATCGTTTATAAACATCTTGATTTATATTGGTTCTTCATTAGATTTTAAGTTTAAAGTGCACCACCAGTAGGATTATAAAGGATCTAAAGAGAATCTAATTCAAACATATATCATTTTTTTTAGATTGCTTGTTTGTTTGTTTTTTTGTGGTGATACATGAACTGACACACAGAAGCATGATACGTTTCTAAATCGAATCAAAGTAGCATAGATGAGAAGGATCATGTCACTCATCCATTTATAAGCTGTATGACATTAAACTATTCTCATATGTTTTATTAGCCTTTCGTGTTTGTTTTTTCATCACCCCCGACCCCACCCCTCTACAGATCCCTGGTGTCATGGGGAGGAGGGGCAGCACAGGAAACGCTCGGTTTCATTTCCTCTTGGGCTGACAGTAGCAAGTGACCTTTTTACAGACATGCTGATCATTTCTCATGCGAGACACACGCCACAAAGCCAAACTGAAACCTTTACATGATTTCACATCTCCACTTATTTCTACATTTAAAATCATAAACTCATAAACTTATTTTCTGTTTTCATCCTGGCCTGGGTTGCACACACACACACACACACACACACACACAATCATATACACAAAGTCTGACCTCGCTGCACCCAGGCACCACACAGCACAATAGCTGATGACATGAATGAAGCCGTATCATGCATTTATCCTTCAGCAAGTCTGAGTGTCTAAATAAACTCGCCCCAGTCGATTCAGGGCCATCAACTGCACCCGTATGACACAACCCGTCTGTGTGTGATCCCTCTTGAACCTCTCTCTCTTTTATCATTGAAGCTCAGGTTCTTGGAATAAATGAATAAATTTCACTCTACAGATACGAGTCAGATTTAATTTATTTTTACATATTCCCGAGAGTAAAAACAAAAGCATATTCATCCAGAGAGCAGCAGTTCTCTTTTTAATGAAGCCAGACTGGATGGCTGCAGGTAGTTCAAATAGCCACTCTTTTCAACCATGCTAAAAAGAAAAGCTTCTCAGAATGTGCGACATGCCATACAGTACTTTGAGGCAGAAACAGATACGTTCGTGAAATACTTATCACATTTCCCTTTAACACAATTGACCCGATGCTACCTTGATAGGAAAATTGTGAGAGATTCCAAAAATGTAAATACAGTGTACAGTGTAAAGGCTCTATAGAACTCATGTGGATTCTTCCTGTTTCTCCTGGCCCTTGGGACTGTTGTCTCCGTTTAGGTACCAGTGGATTTGCATGAGCATGTAAACTGTTGTTGTACAAGTATGACGAGTGTGTTTGAGTATGTGTATGCTGAGGTCCCTAAACTTAGCTCATAACAGTGTATATAGTTAATACCTCCTTGTTACAACTAGACAACATGTACAGTATATATACAAAAGTAAACATTCTGCCCTATTCAGACAGGATTATGTTCTAAATCTGACATCTGTAATATCTTATTTATGTATTTCACAACGCTTAAATAAACAGGATTGAAAATAAAGAGGTATAACGCTGACCATTCAGAATGGCAAACTGAAACAAACAGAGCAGGCGAATGCAAACACACATGCACACACACACACACGCACACACACACACTTGGCAGCTGCACAGTCACCAATCATCAGAATCACATTACAGCATCGTAATGTCATAACAGGCCAGCGAGTGCC
This sequence comes from Channallabes apus, assembly GCA_030522415.1. Classification (NCBI taxonomy): domain Eukaryota; kingdom Metazoa; phylum Chordata; class Actinopteri; order Siluriformes; family Clariidae; genus Channallabes; species Channallabes apus. Next base: position 14,237,643 of record CM060123.1, read on the forward strand.
ATCTCTCTCACACATTCGCACACGACTCCTGACAGACTCGCACTAAAACAGTGCTCTGAAGCCAGACGGATGATCAATCTTGCCTGCTTTTTGGGCAGAGCGCCCGCAAGGACTTTTACACTTGGCCAGGTACTTTAGATGTGTGCACGGCATGCAATCGGCACTGTGTTTTTCTCCTCAGGTATTATTATTATTAGTGTGCCAGAGCAGCAGTAAATTATACAAAGGCATTAACAGTAATGGCTAAAGAAAGTTGGCAAAGTTCGTAATGTTCTTCTAATGGTCCAGAGAAGGTCTCTACTATATTGATATACGCCTAACCCTTTCTGTAACAGCACTAGCGGAGGAAGATCAAGATTATTTTTATGTATTATTTCGTTAAAAAGTTAACACAGGTCTCCTACAAAAGTTTATGAAGTATGTGAGAAATTAATATACAGTGAAGTGAACAAAGCCACTCATGTTGCTGCTGCTTCTGCATCAAGTATATAAAGTACTAGATTTACATGTGAGAAAAAAGCAAATGAACAGACAGAACCTAAGGGAAGTAACAGGCACTGGTCAGTCACGTACATTCCTGTTGCCTTCTCTAACCTTCATGTTTAACAATACGCCGAAACCACAGAGCAGAAATAAAGCATCTGTTTATGTTAAGCTGCCACGCTTTGAACTTCACTTCAGTTCTGTAGCTTCCCAATCGATTTACACCTACTCACTCATTCTCTATAGTGCTTATCCTGTTCAGGGTCACGGGAAGCCTTCGAGCCTATCCCAAGGGGATCGGGGCACAAGCCAAGCTACATCGTGGATGGGTTGCCAATCCATTTTCAGGAACGAGCACTTACACTCCGGGGGAAAATGTTGTAAATGTCAATTAGCGTAATCTGCTTGTCTTTGGACTGTGGGTGGAAACCGACCAATAACAGAGAGAAGATCCAAAGGCGGGACTTGAACCCTCGTCCCTGGAAATGTGAGGACGCAGTGCTAACGCCACCATGCTGCCCGATTTACACACAATCATATTTAAAATGTCAGAACTCTTTATGACTCGCTCTGCTTGTTGAACCTACTGTACTTGTTCATTGTTTGTCTAATGTCAAGCTATTTTTCAGCAGAAATCTACTGACACCGCCCCCCCCCCCCACACAAACAATCCAATAATCCATCACAGTTCTAAAACATAACTGCAGAAATATTCCTCTTTTAAATACACTTGCTTAATCATCTTCCTGAACTGAATAGTATTACTCTAATCCCCTTCACCACTCAGTTTCTCTCACTCTTTCTTATTTACACATCTACTCCTACTTCCCCTCCCTCTCTCTCTCTCTCTCTCTCTCGCTCATATTTCTTTTACTAAACACTCTCCTGATGTGGACTGATAACACAAACCTCAGAACTTCCCTAGAAACCCACTCCCACCCAAAAGCACAATGTGAGTGTGTATGTGTGTGTGCGTTTGAAGGTGGGCTCCAGCTGAGAGGGACGCATTGTTCAGGAAGCACTGTTAATCAGAGACCCGGGGGGCACGGTGTGGAATTTTCCACTCCACTACGTTACTGTCCTTCATATTTCATAACCAGCAATGTATTTCACTGTGTGTGTGTGTATGTGTGTGTGTGTATGTGTGTGTGAGAGAGTGAGAGAGAAAGTGTGAACCCTTGGGTCTAATTAAAGTGGAAAGGTGCGTAGGAATGTCGATGTGTGCGGGCCGGGTTAGTGCGTGTGTGCGTGTGTGTGAGTGAGAGTGTGACCTTACATCTGTCACACTTAAAAATATTGTGGCATGGCGATAGAACGATGAGTATCACAATCGGGGCTTGAAACGAACAACAAGCTCGTTACTCGCGTCTTCGTGTTACAGGTTGTACCTGAGTAACTACTAACTGTATTGCTGATATACAGTTTATCACTTGACGCTTCACACAGAGAAACATAATGTGTGATGTATGTCACGGTGTAGCGCTGCACTAAATACCAGCTTCCATGAATAGGTAGTTACGTTTTAATGAAATAGTAGTTACATCCTTTTATAGTCACAATTTATTCACAATATTGTGACTGAAAAGTGTCTAAAGCTACAATTTAAAAATTTGTTTATTTAACAACCTCAGCAGCAACCTCATTTCCTCTCTCATCTATTCCAACCACTCTCACAAAATACATTTTATTTCATTTTAACCAAGTATACAGACTTGACTGAGCAAAAATAAATAAATAAATGAATTAATAAATTTTATTTATTTTTAAGACATTTTAAATCTAAAGTTAAAATAGGTATAGGCTATAGACAAGAACAAGAACATATGATCACATGTTTTATTCTTGGCTTTAGTTGTGTCTATGACCAAAAAATCATATTCCGGTAGTGGTAAATTTGACACATTTTAAAAGTAATGATAACTTAAGTTCTACCTGACATATTCAATTAAAAAATGATGTCTGAAGCCTCCCCTGGATACACACATCGTCATGGCTTCCGTAATGAGCAGTTTGTTCTTTTAAAATTGGCAATTGGCCACTGCTGTGTTACTGCCATGGAACTGTGCCACTTGTTTATTTTAAGGGTTAACAAACAAAATACATTCATGTGAAACTAGTCAGGTACAGGGACTGGACTGAAAATGAGAGGCAAATACTTGACAAAAATGAGTCAAAAAAAATCCTTCAGGAAGGCTGGAGAACTATTCCTCAAGACTACAGTACATTAAAAATACAAGAAACTCTGGGGGTCTCAGTCATAATTTTACAGAGAAGAGGTATGTCAATGTAGAACAAGTGAAGGAGCAAAAATGGCATAACAGTCTTCACTTAAATAGAATCTTAAAATTTCACATCAATCATAAAAGAAAAAAGGAAACCATGACCTACCGAAACAGCCCCTGAGCTACACATGCCATATCTGGGATCAAGTCATGTGACTTGATGATGACAACTAGAGACCAAGAACAAAGCTAGTCCGATATCCTGCACTTATAAAAATCCGTCTCATGCCTTAAAGTGGGAGTGATTGTTTGGATTGTTAAAACTGTGACACATGGGAAGTCTGACTGAAAACAGATGTGGAGCTGAGTGCTGATTATAGTGTGATGGAAACAAAAGGCTTTTGCATAACAATAGCATATTAACCTTTATAATTATCATGTGATATTAAATGACATTTGGGATTTTTGTTTGTTTTTTTAACTTTGCTTAACAGTTTCCTACATTACAAGTAATGCTGTTCTGCCTGACCGATTATGGTGCCAGTGAGATTTATCCTGCATTCAAGTTACCTCAGAAAATAAAGAATGGCAAGTCGTTTTCAGCATTAGTGATACGTTTACAATCGATGCTTAATTTTCTCATCATTTGCTCACTTATTTTTCTTAGCTGGAGGTAGGAATTACGAGTTTTCAGTCAAATGCTGCATCATTTATCTCTATTCAAGGTGGTGGTTCTTAGCCCTAGTCATGGAGGACCCTCTACCATTCTTACACATTCGAGTGTTCGAGTATCATACCCACTTTAATTCAGAATAGGCTGTTAATTAGCTAATTAGTTAAATCAGGTGTGCTGGGAGCTGAGCAAACACTACAGTTTGCAAGACAGGGGATCCTGCAGGACCAGGTTTGAGACCACCGAAAAAAAGTGGTGCAGTTGCAACCACAAAACTCAATCAAACCAATTGAAGGAATATAGAAAAATACAGCATCAACCAAAAATCATTCACTTTATTCAACACACACATTTCAGGTTGGTGTTTAAATATGCTTCCAAAAATAAAGAAATAAACAAACCAAAAAAAATTTTTTTTAAAGCTTGTTAGCTACGAGGAAAGCAAATCACCAAGAACATTAATGATATTACGATTACGATATTATCACGATCATGATTCTGTTACTATCATTTTTTTTTTTTACATTTTGCTTCAATTATAAAATAGACTGTCTCTATGAAACTGCACCATTTTACTTCATTACAAAATATTTTTCCAAAAAGTCAATTATGAAGTGTGGAGATACATTAATTGAGCCACAAAAGAATTGCAATAAGTAACTGAAATGTTTTTCCCCCGTCTTCTATTAGCTACTCTCCTGTCAAGTGACGACTATTTGTAATGACTCAACGTGTGATTTATATCCACTGGAAAAGTGAAACCAAATTAAAATAGTTAGCAGTTTGCATGGGGAAAATCTCTTCGTTTTTACACTTTGCATTTAATTTGCCACAAAGCGATAATATTATCGCTTATTACAACATAAATGCAACGGAGGCCAAGGAACTGGTGACAGCGCTGAGAAATGACTCTCTAAATGATCGCCAAGTAGTTTGACCTTTAACATAATGGTCACTTTTCTCACTGTGCCGCCACATTGATTGCATCGATTTTTTTCTAAAAAATAAACAGCGGCTGGGTTAGAACACGAAGAGATCTCATGAACACCTTGGAAGGTTTAGAAGACGCACACTGACATCCATTTAACTGCACTGTAAGCATATGAACAGCATTAGGACTTCATTAATCTGGCTGTGAGTGATCGTTACAGCCTTTCATCCACACACACACACACACACACACGCTGAACAAGAATAGGGAGTGCACGACAACGTCTGTTGCTGCAGACACCATATGATCGGCAACCACCTCCTCCTCATCATCATGAACCACGGCCAAGACGACTGGTCACAGCAGGCTTTCATATCTGATCTACGGCGGATATTCGCTTGTCTCTGCCAATTCCTGTACCCTTAGGGAGCTCATTCTTACCCCTGAGGAGTGAAGGAAAACAGACAGACGGCTCACTGGACAGCAGGTGGTGGGCATGGTGGGGAAGTAAATATAGATAGCTGACATGCTCTGTGCGTCCACCTTGTCTAGCACAAGACTGGGCCTCTTGCCCAAAGAAACCTCTACATCGCCTTGCCCAGTCGCAGCAAGGGCAGCACGAAGGTAAGAGAAGATGAAAGAGGAAACGCTTTTCGTTCTTCCGGTTAGTCCTTATGGAGCACTATAGACTATAAGTTCCCGTCATAAACTCTTCTCCAGGATGTTGATTAGCATGTGGAAGGATAGTTACGAGTTACTTTGCTAGATTGCACTCCATCAATCTATATAACACTAGCACACACGCACACACACACACACACACATGTGCACACAAGCATTCTCTTAAACAAATCCAACAAAGGATATCCTGTATGCATGCTCAACCCCATTATGCTGACATTCTATTTATTTATTCCAGCATTTCCTTCTGACGCAAGCACTCGTGTATAGTCGTGAGTTGAGTCTGCGGTCTCAGGAAACATGATGTGACCGATTTAGAATCGCTGTGACTAAAGACAGAGGATGATGAAAAGTTCAAAAAAGCAAAAAAAAAAAACAAATAAGTAAAAAAATCTGGATCGTGCTGATTTCACGATGTCACCTTCATTAATAACACCTCTATCATTACAGTATCCTCTGACACAGCAAACACACGTTATCACACTTTTTTTTTTCAACCAGTACTTGGGCAACAGGACGTCTTACAGCTTTTATCAGACGTAAAGCGAGAAGACTTGAGCCCCGTCTCATGCACACTAAACCTGCAAGTCCCAGTGGACCGTTACGCGGCCGATCCCCTGCTCGGAGGGCCCTGCAGGATGTGATAACAGCCATTATGAAGATCTGAAGCGAGCACTGTGCGCATTGTACTCGTGTGCTGGTTGGTGTGTGGGAAAGCTAGAGTGCGACTTTACAACGTCAGGGATAATAGGCTCTTAAATAAACAATGACAGAGCAGAGACTGGATGAGGTCGAGAGTGTTATGGATATAGTGGCGGAGTGGGTGTGCGAGGTGGACAGGAGAGAGAGTGTGGACGTGAGATAAAGTGTGTGTGGTTGAGAAAGTGGCTCCTGGAGATGTTAAGCCTTAATCCACGTACACACATATATATTACATTTGCCCGTGACGTCTGTTGAATTTTGGAATGAACTAACATTTTAGCACGTTATTTAAATTGCACACTTATAAGTGCATATTTAAAAAATGTACAGCACCATCTGTTGAATTTTGAGATGAACTAATGATTATATTTGTATATATTTATAAATATAATTTTTTATGATATAAGGGTGTTTTTCATTTAAAATTCAAAATAGCATATCTTCTCTTCCCTGGGGCCGATAGCGATGAAACAAAGTCTATATGTTGCCTTAAGCTCGGCCAAATACGCTTGTAAAAAAACATTCAAATTAATTTAGTAGTTTCTACGTGATTTGTGCACACACAAACAGACAAACTGACAGACAAAAATGAAAAAAAAAATATGTTGAGGTGTTGTACATTACTCATCCTACATCCCCATAAAAAAAAATTTGCAAATAACTTCAATGTACAGACACGTCAACTTTACAGTTGTATAATGTATGTGTATATATATATACACATACACACAAAAACATAGACATGTTTTATGCCACCCACATGAAGATAAATGGATAAGTTTCTCATGGCTCAGCATAAAAAGCTGACAATCCACACATATGGACCCAAACCTGAGCGGGCGACATTTAAACAGGTCAAGACAGAGCAACGTTCAAATGAATCAAATTATGGAATTTTATGATCATTAAAAAAACAAGAACTGACATATGAGCATTAGGAGGAAGCCCATATTTACACATAATCATACATTAACATGAAAGAAGTAGCCTCGGGATACCAGCCGGGTGATGTTAGCTCTTCTCACTGTCTGATTCAAGGTCAGACTGGAGGAGAAAAACAAGGGAGAGAGAGAGAGAGAGAGAGAATAACAAGAGGGAGCATGCAAATTCAAGTGCAAGTGCTCAAGTGCAGAGAAAATGAGAGCAGAAGTATTTAATTACAGAGTCATAAATCCAAATAGCAGTGTAAGAAAAACTGTTCAATCCTATATTCCCCTTTAAGGTGTGTCGGCTTTAATCAGTGCGTCAGCCTTAAATCATCATGCATTCGTTTGCTTTAAAGAACACATTACGGTAATTAATCTCGCTCGTCTTTTTTCTACAAGCGCCTCTGCATTAGCATGCAAATCCGCCCCTCAGCATTTCCCGTCTCTGGGGTAAATTAACTAAATGCCGCACATATGCAATGGAAATGAGAGCTTAATGCAACTATGACTGTTGGACTGTTTGTTTGCATCAGGAGCAAATGAAAAGTAAGAACTGAGAAGTGGTGAAACATGTCAGGTCAATTCGGTGCAAACGGGAAAAAGCAGGAAAGAGAAGGCACTACATTTACACAATGGAGAGAGTCTTTAAAGTGAAACAATAACCCCATGGGGATCGCTCCCAAGGCCTGACGGACTCACAGGCTGAAAATTTATAAATATGTCCTCAAATTATGCGATATACACTCGCTGGCCACTTTTATTAAGAACATTCAAGTCATTATCACAATGAGCTTTATTTCTCACTGTCCATCACCTGGCCTTTATAATATTCGCAATTCTCAAACTTTCTGAAAGCTTCTGTGCTCTCCATAGCCTTAGGGTCATATTGGGTAGCATGATCAGAAATCACTGTGAATTTTTGCTGTTGCAGAGCATCCATGCCTTCCTTACACACAGTACATATCAACAAAGTATCTCTGATCAGTGCCTGTTTATCCACTTAATTTTTGTAAACCCTAGAGACCATGCTGTGTTTTAAACCCTACGTTCACATTAGAAGCCTAAAATGACTCAAATCCGATTTTTTAAGGCTGTCTGAACAAACAAATCTGATGCTTTTCAAATTGGATCTGAGTCACTTGTATGTGGTCCTAGATCGTACATGTATTAGGTACAAGGTCATACGTCCTTCAGAGCATGCCATCCTTTAGAGCAAAATCCGAAACCTTTTTTTTTTTGGTAAAATCTCATCCATTGTTTGAAATTAATGAGAGCTTACACAAACTCATGATATATTTAAACACAGATGGCATGACTAAAAAGACGCACCAATGTGCACAGGCGTGGAGAACAGACGCGTCCACAGTAGTCAGATAAAAGTCCCTTGTAATTATCAATGGGAGCCGTCGTGACATGCCAATCTAATCTGACCAAAAAAATCTGAACTGAATGTGACTTGTAATGTGAACGGAGACTATTTTATTTTTTATTCTGATGTTAATGTCCACTAAAGCTCTAATGCATTAATAGGCATAGAAAATGTTCCTATTAAATTGACCTCTGTGCTCTTTACACAAATACCTCATACAATCCCTACACCTGGGTTGCATTCAGGAAGGCTCCTTATTTGGGACAATATATTTCACAGCAGTGTTAAATTCTAAGCTAGCTAGCTAGAGTTTACTACTAACTGTGTCTAACCGTGCCAAGCAAGCACAGTACGATCTAACCCGCAAATGTAGCGCATGCTGAAAGATTTTGCTCCTTAATCTGGTACACAGTAACTCTGACAGTCACTTTAATCTCTAGAGGGATTAGTTTACGCTAGGCAGTTTGGGCCGAAAGCACTTACTGCTAGTCAGCATTAACAAGCATGCTTTTTAGTTAGTGTCAGCTTGGTAGCTCTTAACATGATGGCCTGGTCAAGCATAAGTGCTTGTGCTTAATCAGTATCTAGTTTACGTCGATCACATCCTGGATTATTTTTAAAGTGGGAGGCCATTTCCGTACAACAGGAACAATGATGTTCTAAAGTGTTAGGATAATTGCTCATTCGTTCACTCCGTTAATTCAGACTTTTCCCTGGATAAATCGCACACATACAATACAGAATACAATACCCTGTTGTATAAGCTTCTGTTGAAGCCAAAAAGGTGCTTAACAACCTGCTGGTTAGGATGGGGACACACTACACGACTTCTACAATCATACAAGATTCTGTAAAGACTGGGAGTGTAAACTATAATGACTCGTTGGAAACGGTGGATCTTACTCTTACAAATGACTTCGCCAGATGAGGGATCATAAACAAGCCGCAGTATTGATATACACATCTGCACTTAGAAAGAAAACCTGCACCATTACTATATCACAGCATGGCTGTTAAGTTTAAAATGTAGAAGAAGTGTGTCCGAGCTAAGTTTTATGCTAAGAGTAGAAGAGTTATTTCTTGTTGTGTCCGCTGCACCTTGATACACTTACCGGTCCAGGTCCGATCGACCGTGAGAGACAAACACACACACACACACACACAGGCATGATGTCTGAAGATTTCTGTTTATTCTCAGCAAAGAAAGCAAATTTAAACGGTGCTACATCCCGAACATCAAAAGAACCAGTCATTAACATGTCAGTCATAGAGGGACCCGGAGACAGACAGGTGAGAGGAGATGCATTTGCATTCTCCTGATTAAACAAAAGGGTTCTTGCAGACAGGAGCCATTTGGATGTATCCTCGTCTAGATACAGGATATAGAAGGTGTTACCACAGAAGGCATGAGGAAGCATAGTGAAGGGTCTGTTCTCAAGTCACAGGAATCCTATTATATTACAATGTCTTACAATGTTATAAAACCTTACAATGGCTTTACTTCACTTCCACAGTAGACTTTTCTTTTTTTTTTCTCTATCGTGCCAGTTCGCGCAAGCAGACATATGCCGTGTTTATACTATTTTTTTTCGATGAGCGCTGCATACTACACAGCAGTATCTAACAAGTTTGATATACTGTCCAGCATTTGATATACTGACCCTCAAGTCAGGAGGAGTAACTAAGGGTCACCAGTATTTAGATCAAAATGTCACAGCAGTCAGAAGAGGTAGTCCTTGAATAAATAGTGGAGCGGTCGGGCGATGTCTCCTCACCCTGCAGAGAGCCTGCTTAGGCGTAAGGCAGCAAATACGCCTCGAGTATGTATGTTTAAAATCTACAAGAAATGAGCCTTCTTTGAAATTCAACAAAGTTTACCGGTAAGCTCAATCAGCAAAAAAAAATTATAATAATACAAACAAAAAGCAGAAAAACCCCAGGCATCTGTAGATCATTAATGAGATGCTTATAGGGTGAAGATTTTGAAAAGTGAGAGAAATTTTGAAGGATGAGCAAGGACATCTAAGCAAATGAACACACGCTTATGCCTGAGGAGTGCAGTCAGAGGAAAATAATCAAGAACGAGGTGGTGTGGTGTGAAACCATATATGGTATTAACGTGTAATAAAATAGTCATTGTCCTGATGCATATTTTTCTTGTTTGTGTGTATGTGTGTGTGTGTGTGTAAACAGTGGCTGTTTAGTCTCCTGAGAGCTTGACACCTGGCTCCTTTCTACATTAGTAAGTCTTTCACTGCTTGTCCCTTGTGCCCTCTTTTTCTCTGTTGGTCGCTGTGTGAGGCAAACTATAAAAGCAGACCAGATGTACATCTCTCCCTCTCCCCCTCACTCATACACACACACACACACACACACACGCGCGCGCGCGTACACACACTATCTATGTCAAGCTTAAAATGAACAAAATGTCTCTCTTTGTCTGCTTCAAGCAAGAGTTAAATGTTTATTTTTTTTCTCCACTGCCCTTTCGACACCAAAAAAAGAGACACTTCCTGCTTTCTCTCTTTTTTCTTTTTTTCTCCTTCACTCCCCCCCACTTCCCCTCCACCCGATCTCTTCCCCTTTTCATCTCAAACACAACTAGTCTTTTCATTCTGCCAGGCGATGGAGTCGAAAAAAGGAGCAGCGTCTAATTAACTAAGCAGGACATCATCAATTGACTCTCTCCTTCTCTTCCTCGCTTGCTCTCGCTTTCCTCTCCTGTACTTCCGTTTAATCTGAGATGCCTGCCTGGCTACAAATATTGTTATGCCTGGTATTAGCCAGTAAAAGAGCCAGGAGGACTGCTGGATGTTACGGGAAAAGCAGATTAGTGCACGTAAGTAGGTCTGTAAAACACACCAGTGACCCTTATTGACCTTCACTTCCTGAGCAGTGCTTTGCTCTTCCTGAAATCCTGAGATGCACTACTCTAATGTACCTGGTTTTCATACTAAACAGTGAACGAGAACTGTGTTTGATGTGAACATGGTCGAGGTGATTAAATCAAACATTGATCGGTAAGTCGCCACGTATCTATGGTTTTGTATCAGACACTTTTTTCAGTCCTCAGCCTGTCTCAAGCTGTGCACATCCTGCGCCCCCGGTGTGGGCAAAGATGTGTCGAAGTGCTACAGTAACAGGAAGCAGCAGAAAAGGAGTGGCTCGAACCCGCGTGGCTGAGGGGAAGTCATTCTGTTTAAGCATGCAGTCTGAAATCACTAATGGAGTTGTGAGAAGAGGCTTTGGTAGACAATAGGCTGTGCCACGAGCCAAAATTAAACCACACTAGCACCGTAAAATAGCTAATGGACTGCTTTCTAAAGCTAAACTACTGAAGATTAAGATTCTTTTTGTGAAGGACAACACTGCACCAAGGGCCCTCAGCCAAGCTATCTCTCAAGGTTATTTTCTGCTTTTTTTGTGTTGTCCGCAACAAAAAAAGAGGACCCGGACACGTGATTTAATCGAGAAGTAAACAAAGAGCGGGTCTTTAAACTCGCCATGACGCCCGGGTTTTTCAAGCTTCGCCCCACGGTTTTGAGGAAGGAGACCGTTCAAATAAATCGCACCATAATGAGACCAGTTTCCACACAATTCACCTCTCAAAAAAACAGCAACCCTGTTCCCCAGAGAACAAGCTCTCAGACTGGTTGGGTTCAAACAATGTCAGAAGGAAGCAGACTGAACATGTAAACAGGATGTATGTTTTTCAGTCGAACATGGCATCACTCAAAGTCGGCTTTGAGAGCGCAAAATACACAAGGAGTTATATTTAGCCATGTGTGATTGTAAAACTCCGGAGCATTTCTATGCGTGAAAAAACGAAAATAGCGTGAAAAAACGAAAATAGCAATACTCCGTGGACATAGCTCATCATAAAAACGTTGGAGTCGACACTTTGTGAATGTGGATGGAGGACAGAGCAAATGATTATAAAAGGAAATAAACACACAGGAAGGAAAAGGAATCTTTCAACTCCAAACATTAACAATGATTATGGAAAAGCAGGAAAATAAAAAGAAAGAGTACACTGGGTATGAGGGAAATGCTGGATTATCTTTATCAAAGAGCTCGGTTACAAGCTTGGACCTGACCTATCCGTTGTCACGTCCATAAAAAAAAACCTGTCATACAAAAGACTGAGGGGTGTGGACGAAGAGAAAAGGATGTCCCTGTCTTTCTTGTCTGCTCAATTAGTGCACGAAGAATAGATGTGTCCTTATTGTCTCCATAGTTCCAGACGTTTTCTTGCTAGACGCATGTGTATGATGATGATGATGTAAGCCTTGAAAAAACGGGCAGTGTGCCACACTAAGATGAGCATACGAGCTCGTCGTCTGCTTGTGCAGGTGTGACCTCCACGGCATGCAGCAGACTCCCAGACTTTGCGGATCGCGCTTCACAACCGAGCAGCTTGGTTTCCTAATACAAGGACAGTCAAGTACCTAGATTAGGTCTTTCTAAAAAAAAAAAAAGGCTGCTTTGTATATGCACAAAGGAAGCCGCACATGGTGGGGGTGTTGGAGCCTGGGGTAACCAAGCTGCCTGTCATGCATGGCTTCTAAAGACAATTGCAGCTTATTATCTTTGAGACTGCACTTACTTCTTCCCTATTATGGAAAAGAACCGCCAACCAGACAGAAGGTTCAGAGATTGCATTGCTTCGAACAATTTTATAGATCGATAACATGCAGTGATTGCCTTGAATTACTTCTCAATGATGGCTCTCTTAGTGAGCAGGTATCAGGCTTCACAAAGGATGCACACGATTCCTGCAGCAAGCATGAAGAGAAAGAAAGAAATCGGGCACACCTGGGATCATGCATGACTAGATGTTGCATTTGTGTCAGTGTGCATTATGCTCGAACCCAACACAATGTGATGTGCCTCACCCACAGAGGTGCAGCAGCACCGACCTTTGCCTGGGAAACTATAAAACGCACGTGAAGGTGAAGCCACAATGGTTTTCTGCTGCTTATTATTAAAGAGCTCGCGCGCACACTCACACACAAAAAAAGAGGAAATGACCGTTAAACCGCCTCTCCTTTTTTAAACGTCTTTCTCCTCCTGCAGCATTTTAACTGCAAACCAGACGGTCTTACCTCAAGCAGACTTTCACACAGCAGTCGTTTTGTGTCGCCATGCCTTCCGTTGTCTGTTCTTGCGGCTGTCAAAACCTTTCACTGTGTGTGTTTTACTGTGTGTGTATGTGAGGGTGTGTGTATCAGCAGAAAGGATGTTGTTGTGCCTAACAAACGCACAACAACGGCATTTCGCTCGGTCACGTCGGAACGACGCTCAGCTCCACAGACGCACACATCGTCCCTAAATCAAAATGTTCAATAAATAAAATAAAAAACCACCAACATCCCTTCTCCGGCTTGTAATATCCTGGCATGAATGTGTATGTGTCTGTGTGTGTGTGTGAGCGAGAGAGATGCCGCGCGACGAAAAGCCTCTTCTGCGTGCGTCGCGCACAGCAAGAGTGGGCGTGTCTTTGCACAGCGCGAGCGACGCGTTGAAACCCTTACTACACGCGCCCGGCTAGCTCCGCCTACTGAGCAATAATTGACCAATTAGACGGCAGGGAAAGATTAGCATAACGCGCACAAGCAGCAGTTGTGGAGCGCGCGAGCGGCATCTGTAAAGTGAGAATGCCTCAGAGAGAGGGGGCGGGGTCAAAGGGCAGAATTTAAAACACTCAGCGGGTCTGAGGGCAAAACACAAGGGCTGGAGGGGGGAGAAAAAAAAAGAGGGTTTGTGGAGATGTATGTTACAAATAGCACAAAAGAAAAAGGAAGAAAACAAATTCCCATATCCCCAAATTATTACCAAAACAATTCTTTATTTACTAGCATGGGCGTAAATTTAATTTAACAGTAGGGGGGGAGAATAAATATAAAATTTCTCATGAGCAGTTTTTGAAGGGGACACAAATAATACAGTCAAATTGTACATATAAAGATATGTCCCCACAGTGAAAAACTTTGCTTCTATCATTATTATTGTAGCATGGATACTGCGCCATTATGGTTATTTTCCAAGTTTCTCTCTGGTTCAACGACAAAGTCAATCATTTCTGTCTCCTTTGCCTGTGATGGATATTGTGACATTAGTATTTTCATAAGCACCCATTCTTAAAGCCAAATTGCCTTAATATGTGAACTTCTTGTACTTCCTTGGCGTTTAGGTGCACTGAAAAATGATCTTATGTCCATTTTTCTTTTCTCTGTCATTTTATCTATGACACTGCAAGGTAAGTTTATTTATACTGTAGCACATTTCATACACAATGTTAATTCAAATTGCTTTACATAAAGAAAGTAAAACTATCATAAAAAATAATCACAACAATAAAAACAAGGAATTTAAAAAAGGATTGGGGCGGTGGGGACATGTCCCCTCCGTCCCCTCCCGGGATTTACGCCCATGTTTCTAGCATCCGTGACAGTTAAAGAGTTTGTAGAAATAGATAAAAGGTTAAAAATTAATCTGATCAGCTTTCAATTAATAAGCAATATTATTATTTCCGGTTGAAGGCCACATATATCTCTGCCTGCAGCAAAGATCACTATCTATATTTATACCGCTTTATCCTTTTTACAGGTTGGTGGAGGGCCTAGAACCTATTCCAGGAGACTTTGGGCACGAGGTGGGGTACAGTCTGGACGGGGTGTCAATCTGTCGCAGGGCACACATACGTACTGTACACACACACTCACATGCTCATTCACACACTATGGCCAATTTGGGAACATCAATTAGCCTAATCTGCATGTTTTTGGACTGTGGGAGAAAACCAGAGTACCTGGAGAAAACCCACCAAGCACAGGGAGGTGCAGGTTAAACTTCAGGCGGATATCTAAGTACTGCGAAAAATTTCAAGAAATTGTGTCCAGACAGTTTTGTGTGATGTCGTGACAAAATCTGGACAGACAGAGGTATGTCTCGACAGACATACAAACATATATACATACAGGCAGAAAATGTTCTGAGACTGGTTTTGGGTCCTCCAATGTATGAAACGTGAAGATGACAAAATCTTGCTTTTATTGATATACAGTAGATTTAACTAAAACAAGTCTGTATGATGTGAGAGAGGCAGATTATATTGTATGCTTTAAATAAGTAATAAGAATCGCACCACGTTGTTTATTGTGAGATAACATTCTTTGGTTCTTTTGGTCTCATTCATTTATAAATTCATTCATTTTTCATATTACTTATTCTTTGTAGGGATGGGGCCTGGGGAGAGGGATACTACACACAGACGCACATCCATTAGCACACTCAGTCATGTCTTTGGATTGTGGAGAGCATTCACGCATACAGACCGGAAGCAAAGTTTCGAACCCTGGGGGTGTGAAGCAGCCACACTAACCACTGAGAAACTGCACTGGCCTTAATACTGTGTTAAGGCTCATTAGTTGAAAAACTTTTCCCTTAACATTATCTCTACAAGGGGCATTAAAGCAGGATTTGAGAAATTTCTCATGAATGAAATAGGTTTAAAACCATCATCACATTTACAGAAGATTTGCAAAATTTTTAAAGAAACCAGTACGTCTGCGAATCATGATCTTGGCCAAAGTGGCTTGGAGCACATTCAGCGAGTGGAACACTTGATCCTTAAAAACTTGTCGCCAGCTTGCGGAAGAGACACATCTGTCTGTGGAAACTGTACACACAATTATTCACAAATACCACCTGAACATTATAGGGACTCTGCTGGGAGTTATTGCCATATCCACGGCACGGTCCTGACCTCGCTCCAAGGCATTTCCGCATGTTTGGGCTGTTAAAGGAGTTCCACAGAGGCCAGCGTTTTAGATGTGAAGCAGGAAGTGCGATCATGGGTCTAGTGTCCTAGGAAAACGTTCTCCCATTAACGTAGAGCCACAACCTAGCACTAGTAAAACAATGGGATAAGCGTATTAGTGTCCAAATACCCCAATTCAATATTATTTATTGCTTTCAGATTCTGAACAAGCTTCACAAAAATAATTTGCTCCTACCACACAGGATGCTGTGCTGCCTTTCAATTTGTGAATAGTTAAAAACACACCACCTATAGGATCATAGAGGGACTGCAATGCAATGTTTTACCCCCTCGAATGCAAAGCTATATAAAATTACAGTGTTGTGATACATAAAGCTCAATAAAGGTACATTTTACTCTTATAACTATGTTTGGTTATTTTGCACGAACTAAAGTCCTGGTTTGACTTGAATGCCCCTCGTAATTGCTATACTGCATGTACAAAAAAACAAACAAACCCATATTTATTCTTCTGTCCACCATAAAGACTTTTCTTATTTATTTATGGTAATATTTGCATCCATGTAGGAATTGCTGGTATTAATTTGCTGAAACAAAACCATCCAAGATTGATTTGTAATACAAATCACATGTATAGAGATGCATATATTACTGTAATTAAACTCTTAATATGTTACTTTTTTTCATATTCATTCTTCAATCCTATAATCCGTGCTTCAGGCTTTGCAGATGATTCAGGTTTCTTATAATAGATGTTTATTATTTGCAAGTAAATACGTTTTTGTTGAACTTTTTAATGTTTAATGGAGAAGAAGGATGGAACATTTGTGTATAATCAGCATGCTTTTGTGTGTACATTTGCCGTAGTTAAAGAAGCGTGGAATTAAATTCAAAAAGCATGTATTACATGTGTATATTAATAGGTTAATTCTTGTTTCAGGGCCATTATGCAATCTGATCAAAATAAGTGTATTATCTTCAGTATTCCACATTACATTAAAGTGTGCTATAATACATGAATTTAATTCATAATTCAGGCATTGAACAGCTACAGTATGACAACGTATAGATATTAAAATCAGATCCATAACTAAAATCTGTGAATCTTTTGATTTTAATGGACTTTATACAAGTTGAAACCCCTTCAACATTTTCCTTTTGCTCAGACTTCCTGTCCTTTCTTCTCTTTATCCTGCTCAGTAAATAAAACATGTCTTTGTTCAAACTCCTCATTTTGCCCATCAACCTATTCTTCCTTATCATCTCCATCATGGACATTTTCATTAACTTCCTCTTCCTTATCACCTTCACCATGAACATCACCATTTGCATGTAGTTTTTCTTTTTTCCTCTAGTTAATGTTGTATTTAAAGTCATCTGAGCTTCAGCCCTACTCCTACATCCCATACCTCTCGTTCTTCATCATTAAAAAAAAATACGCACACATCAAGGGAAAATTTTGCATTCTGCAGATATGATCACTGAGATACAAAAACATGCCTGATCTTGAACACATCAGCATCAAAACTAGACTTCAAACGATCCTTTATGAAATCTTTAGAATGTTTGGCTTAACAGTGGGACAGAAATGTGACTGTGGATGTGATTAAGCTCGAATGTACAGTACAGTAATATCCTGGGGACATCCAATTTACAATTTATAGTAAAATAAAAGTTTATGTGCTTTCTCAACTTCTAAAATGAAAAAAAAAATGCTGATAATGATCCAGGATTCCGGGTTCAGTTCTAAGCTCAGGTTTCTGCCTGTGTAGGGTTTTGCATGCTGGCCGTATGTTCATGCTGTCAGGTTTCATGCGTGTAGTTCTCGGATTAGCTAACTGGTATAAGTGTATGTGTACATCCACCTCACATAATAAACACAACAGGCTTAGTGTGTAATGGTTCTCAGTTATTAATCGGAAGGACGATGTTTTGAGCCCAAGTTCCGCCAGGTTGCCACTGTTGGACCCTTGAGCAAGACCCTCAACTCTGTCTCCTCCAGGGATGCTGTATATGATATGCGAAGAATAAAGTATTTCACTGTGCGGTAATGTACAGTGGTGTGAAAAACTATTTGCCCCCCTCCTGATTTCTTATTCTTTTGCATGTTTGTCACACAAAATGTTTCTGATCATCAAACACATTTAACTATTAGTCAAAGATAACACAAGTAAACACAAAATGCAGTTTTTAAATGAGGGGTTTTATTATTTAGGGAGAAAAAAAAATCCAAACCTACATGGCCCTGTGTGAAAAAGTAATTGCCCCCTGAACCTAATAACTGGTTGGGCCACCCTTAGCAGCAATAACTGCAATCAAGCGTTTGCGATAACTTGCAACGAGTCTTTTACAGCGCTCTGGAGGAATTTTGGCCCACTCATCTTTGCAGAATTGTTGAAATTCAGCTTTATTTGAGGGTTTTCTAGCATGAACCGCCTTTTTAAGGTCATGCCACAACATCTCAATAGGATTCAGGTCAGGACTTTGACTAGGCCACTCCAAAGTCTGCATTTTGTTTTTCTTCAGCCATTCAGAGGTGGATTTGCTGGTGTGTTTTGGGTCATTGTCCTGCTGCAGCACCCAAGATCGCTTCAGCTTGAGTTGACGAACAGATGGCCGGACATTCTCCTTCAGGATTTTTTGGTAGACAGTAGAATTCATGGTTCCATCTATCACAGCAAGCCTTCCAGGTCCTGAAGCAGCAAAACAACCCCAGACCATCACACTACCACCACCATATTTTACTGTTGGTATGATGTTCTTTTTCTGAAATGCAAGTTACTTTTACGCCAGATGTAACGGGACACGCACCTTCCAAAAAGTTCAACTTTTGTCTCGTCGGTCCACAAGGTATTTTCCCAAAAGTCTTGGCAATCATTGAGATGTTTTTTTAGCAAAATTGAGACGAGCCTTAATGTTCTTTTTGCTTAAAAGTGGTTTGCGCCTTGGAAATCTGCCATGCAGGCCGTTTTTGCCCAGTCTCTTTCTTTTGGTGGAGTCGTGAACACTGACCTTAATTGAGGCAAGTGAGGCCTGCAGTTCTTTAGATGTTGTCCTGGGGTCTTTTGTGGCCTCTCGGATGAGTCGTCTCTGCGCTCTTGGGGTAATTTCGGTCGGCCGGCCACTCCTGGGAAGGTTCACCACTGTTCCATGTTTTTGCCATTTGTGGATAATGGCTCTCACTGTGGTTCACTGGAGTCCCAAAGCTTTAGAAATGGCTTTATAACCTTTACCAGCCTGATAGATCTCAATTACTTTTGTTCTCATTTGTTCCTGAATTTCTTTGGATCTTGGCATGATGTCTAGCTTTTGAGGTGCTTTTGGTCTACTTCTCTGTGTCAGGTAGCTCCTATTTAAGTGATTTCTTGATTGAAACAGGTGTGGCAGTAATCAGGCCTGGGGGTGACTACAGAAATTGAACTCAGGTGTGATAAACCACAGTCAAGTTATTTTTTAACAAGGGGGGCAATCACTTTTTCACACAGGGCCATGTAGATTTGGAGTTTTTTTTCTCCCTTAATAACGTAAACCTTCATTTAAAAACTGCATTTTGTGTTCAATTATGTTATCTTTGACTAATAGTTAACGGTTTTTTATGATCAGAAACATTTAAGTGTGACAAACATGCAAAAGAATAAGAAATCAGGAAGGGGGCAAATAGTTTTTCACACCACTGTATGTGTGATGAATAAAAGCTGAACTTATTATTATATGCAATTCAGTGAACCTGGAGATGGAACGTTAAGACTGACCTTCAATTGTCTTGAATGCACAACGATAAAAGAAACCTAGTTGCTGTCTGAAAACTATTCCAGAAACCAATTACCGTTTATAGCTATCTACTTAAGAGCATTTATTCTTACAGGAATTTTGATGTACCCAACTCACCTTTTGGGCGACAAAGGAGGAAACTGGAGAACGCAGCAGAAAAAAATCGACATGGTCATGGGAAGAACATGTGAACTCAATACCTTTGAGGTTCAGTTCACATCCACTATAGCAACACTATATATAATGAATGAGGACACCTGGGAATGTCTGTATGTGTGAGAGAGTGTGAATGGTCATATATGTTAGGGTGCAAATGCATATACCAGATGTTTGTGTGTGTGAGTGAGAGAGAGAGAGAGAGAGAGAGAGAGAGAGAGAGAGAGAGAGAGAGAGAGAGAGAAGAGAAAGAGAGAGAACAGACATTAAGTAAACCCATCTAGTAAATCTATCAATCGATATATCTATCTATCTATTGATCGATCCCATGCCACTCTGTGTAATATCTATCTCATGCTGTGTTCTGTATCACCGAACAAAATCTCCCATATACAGTAAAATGCATAACAAAGGACACCTGTGTAGTTGAGTGTGTAGAATGACCAGCCTACACACATTTGGACATGAAAGCAGGACCGCAGAGTCAGCTGGTTCTGTCTTCATTTAGGTCATCAATCAGATAAGTGTGCCCTTGAGCTACGGCTGGCGCACACACATACTCAGACACACACACAGATACATACCCTATACTGTATACACACTACCATCTACAACACAAATGGGACATTTAGGTTTATAATCACACCATATTTCATGCGCATCTAAAAAAATAATTCAAATAAAAAAAATGAAAGCAAATGCTCCTAGAGGGAATAAAACCCAGAGTGGCTTTAAAGAAAAAACATTACTAGAGTCAGAAAGTTTTGTAGTGTGAATCAATGGCTGGGTTTTTTTGGTGTCTTGTGGTCCTGGAGAGGCTGTGGTGTGCGCATGGTGGACATTGGGGGTGGGGTAGAGCTCACATGCTTATTGACCTAGGTTAACGCCACAAGAGGCACAAAGATGGCCCATATGGAAGGGGAGGGACCATGGGGTCACAGCTGGGGAGTATTGCTAGCTCCGCACCAGTAAGCAGAACAGACATTTACTGGACTCACACTGGACCATTAAAAAAAAAAAAAAAAAAAAAACTACAGGAGCTTGTGTGCAGTGGACAGGAAAAGATCAGTGTTCCCCTGGCTAGAGTGGAACTATTGTATGGCATGAAAGACAAGCAAGCACTGCTCTCATTTTGTTAACAATTAACATGACATCCAGTGAATCTGAGAAGACAGTGAATGGTAAAGGAGGCCATGGAGAAGAAAGCATAGAACCTCTGCTATTAAGAAAAAGCACTAAAATGGATGGTGGAGATGTTAATAAGGCATGGTTGAGATGATTAGGATTATATCAAACCACATAAGAATCTTTTGAATAAAAGCCTTTTCTATGCTGGATCATTCACAAAGCCCCCAATATGGGTCAGTCTCAGCACCTCAGGCAAGGGACATCACAAGATGAGCATCTGCTTCAAACTGAGGCAAAAATTCACCAGCGAACAATTGAACCACGAAGTATAAATCTCAGTCTATACTGTAAATATCTACAGCTCAAACAATTCAGGTTTGTTCTCCTTAGTCCATGTCAGAGAACACAGTGGATTGAATTGTTTATACTAAAATGCAGATTTTTTTTTTCTAATACACTTCACATTACAGGTCTTTAAGCTCTCAGTGATGAAAGATGAAGCCACCGGAGACTCTATTTTGTGCATGAAAATTGAATTGCTGTTTAACAGTAACCTGATTACGTGCCTTGCCTCAGTTACTGTACGATATCTGCGTGCAGAATTTGACCTTCTAACAAGTTTAAATGGCTGAAACACTCACTAGTTTAAAAGCTAATCAGATTACTTAATGTTGGCGTACTGTCATATAAACTGGGTCACTCTTGAAGAAAATTTGATCCCAATATGTTATGGATCGCAAATTAAAGTTGGAAAAAAAGAAGAATTGGCAGAAAATTCCCCAGATACAGTACATGTAGATCAACCGCTGCTCTCCGTCATAGTAATTAGATTTATATATCTGGGGGACAATTTTTTCCTTACGAGTGTGGCAGAATATATGTCCAAAAGAAATTATGTGAACTTATTCAAATGCAGAAAGAATAGCAAGGATACACAACTAAAGGAAAGGTTAAGTCTATAGGCCTTGAGACTGGTCTTAAAATGTTTTCTGTTTTGACTTGCACATGTCTCAGTCTTGCACACTGGTCTTGTCTGGGAGTTTGTAAAAGTAATTCATTCATTCATTCATCTTCTATACCGCTTTATCCTGTATTTAGGGTTGCGGGGGACCTGGAGCCTATCCCAGGAGACTCTGCGCACGAGGCAGGGTACATCCTGGACAGTGTGCCAATCCATCGCAGAGCACACGTACACACACACTCATTCACACACTATGGTCAATTTGGGAACGCCAATTAGCCTAATCTGCATGTCTTTGGACTGTGGGAGGAAACCAGAGTACCCTGTAAAAGTAATGTTTTTTCTTTTACAAATACACACAAAGTACTATGACAAATAATTTCTTCAACTTAAAAAGATAATCTAATTATTTGAGCAATGCACAAACAATCCCATTTAGTTAAGACTTGGTTTTGAAATGGATTTGGCTCGATGTTCAGAGCATTAGGCCGCAGTATTGCCAAGCTGCCAGTGTTGGGAAATTGAACAAGGCCCTTAGCTTTGGAATAGCCTTCCAGACAGTGTTCGGGGCTCAGACACAGGTTCCCAGTTTAAAAGTAGACTCAAGACTTAACCTCATACTCCAGTACATCTATCCTGAAGGCAACTACGCTAATTCTTTCCATCTGTTCTTTATTATTCTACCCATCCCAAGGCATCGGGAGATTGTGCCAGCTTCAGTAGACAAAGGCCGACCCTGCGAGGTTCCTGAGGCATCCAGAGAAGGACCAGCTCCAGCTGGATTCAGCTTTATGATGGTTGGAGCTACACATGCTGCTCCTGTGCTTCCAGTGATCCAGACCTCATCTGCCCTCTGCACCTACTGACTCGTCCCTATGCTGAACTGGTCTTCATGATAATTTAAAGAACTTCTGTTATACTGAACTTTCAGCTGCATAACACACATGATGTTATATCATTTCTATGCATTATCACTCAAATGAGGATGGGTTCCCTGTTGAGTCTGGTTCCACTCAAGGTTTCTTCCTAATGCCATCTCAGGGAGTTTTTCTTTCCATCGTCGCCGTCACCCTTGGCTTGCTCATCAGCCATTTCATTCATCGTTCATTCATTCATCTCATTATTATCTAGACACATTTTTCTCACACATACACACTTCCAGAAATTTTCTTTTTTAAATTTACCGGTGCCCACTTTGAAATCTAAAGATTTGCTTTCATTTTCCTATGTAATAAATGTACAATTTGTTTCATTTTGTTTCAATAAATTTGTATTAGAAATTGTAATGCCTAGTTACTTTTCACCCGCCCTGTATGTCTGTACATCAGACTCTTCGATTCAAATAGTTCATTCAGCCATTCATTCATTCATTCGTTCTTTCCTTCATCTTCAGAACCTGCTTTATCCTGATCAGACTCAATGTGGATCCAGTGTCTATCCCTGCACAAATGGGACACCTGTCCATCTAAAGGCACACATTCAGACAAAAGTAAAAGTGGCACAGCTAATCCATCTGATCGACTAGCATGTCTTTGGGAGGTAGATGGAAACCCAGGCACAAAAGACAAACCCGTGCAGGAAAATGTGAAACAAATAGTAATCTGAGATCAGAATCTCCAGGGGCTTCTGGAGATGCGATGTGGCACCTCTTTTCACTGTACAACCAAGCTGCCAGGTCAGCCAGTCCTAGAATAAAATGATCGCAAAGACATCATTATGGAACAAATACAGTTTTTCAATTCGGAAATATTTAAAAGGAATCCAGTCAATTGCTATGTGAGCTGTAACAAAAGCACTAAAACGCTACATGCTATTTGAATCATAAAATATTCCAACTGTCCTGCTTAGCCACTTATTGGTAAATGCCTGATTGTAAAAGATATTTTCCATGTTCGCTAGGCATAATAGCACACTATCTGCAGAAGCAGATGGCAATTTCCGTCAATCACTTGACCCTGGTTTTCACAAAGCCAGCAGGACAGTTGAATTGAGCAGATGAGCACCTCATTGATTTCCTCAGGCGCGTCATATTGTTCAGCTGTCACACTGCCATTCATTCATACATTTTAATCATGAATTATTAAAGAATTATGCAAAGCTGGGCAGGTGATGGTGGCAATAATTGTGGCACGATTTCCCTCTAAATGTCAGTATCATTGCTTCTTTCTTTCCCAGATAATGGTACCAGCACTACCCACTGCTTAATCTGACAATGTCATCCGTTACACTGGAAATAAATGATTGCGGATGGATGTAATGTAATTAGGCCATACAACACTCTAAGCCCAGTGAGCCAATAGTCAAATAGTCTGTGTTAACAAGGCTGGTTCATCCCAGCCAGCTGCACTCTTGTCCTCTGAATGATGCCTGAAATAGTGCTCTGTCTTAATATAGGACTGTGAGGAAGAGAAAGAGAGAGGGGGGGGGGGGAAAGTGTCCTGCTGCTGCAGTACATAACATTACAGCGCCTCCTAGTGTCCAAATACTGCCATCATGCACCATAATTTACTGTCTATATTGTTTTAAGTAATACATTTTTTTCTAAATTTTTAAATCAAAATATATTACTGTAATATTTTATACCATGCCTGACTGTACTATTTTATATTGTATAATACTAGGTATAAATACAGCAGTGAGGGATAAAAAAAGGTTTTTCTTACATTTTATTTGAATGCATTAGTGAGGAACTTATTTAATATTTCCAGACATTGGTTTTCTAAAAACAGAAAATAAAAGGAAGTGTAAAAGCAAAATAAAAATAAATAAATAAACAAACAAATAAATAAATACGGGCGGCACGGTGGTGTAGTGGTTAGCACTGCCGTCTTGCACCTCCAGGGTCTGGGTTCGATTCCCCGGCCAGGCTCGATTCCCGTCTCTGTGTGCATGGAGTTTGCATGTTCTCCCCGTGCTTGGTGGGTTTCCTCCGGGTACTCCGGTTTCCTCCCACAGTCCAAAGACATGCAGATTAGGCTAATTGGCGTTCCCAAATTGCCCGTAGTGTGTGATTGGGTGTGTGAGTGTGTGTATGTGTGTGTGCCCTGCGATGGATTGGCACCTTGTCCAGGGTGTACCCCGCCTAGTGCCCGAAGTCTCCTGGGATAGGCTCCAGGTCCCCCGCGACCCTGAACACAGGATTAAGCGGTATAGAAAATGAATGAATGAATAAATAAATACTTAAAAAAATATTTCAGCTTTTTTGAAACCATCGTTTAATTTAGAAGATTGCTTTTCACAACATTACAAAGTTAAATAGATTAAGATAAATAGATTTCTTTCTTTAAGAAAATATTGAAACAAAAATATTAATAGTACGTTTCAAATGTTCACTGTCTGGCCAATAAATAAATAAATTGCACACTACATACAATGTAATGGCCAGTTTTAATGTGTCCTCATGCTTCCAGATCCACTCTTTCACAATTTGAGTTCTGGAATATCCGTGCCATCAGGAAAGAAAAACTCCACAGATTATAACCTGGTCATCCTGGACTTCATTTTAATGTCACGCAACTTTGCTGAGCCTAGACCTGACCAACTGAAGCAACCCCGGATCATAACACTGCCTCCATAGACTTGTACAGTTGGTTTTGATTACTGTATAGCATTCTTTGTTCAGTGTTTATATTATATTCCTTAGATATAATTTTGTAGTTTTGATGGGTTAATACAGTAAATACATTTTAAAATAAAGCAACTACTAAAGACTGTTGGATGGATGGATGGATGGATGATTGGATCATAAACATTATATTCATGCCACAGGCCTGTAATAACAGTTCCAAACATTATGAGACCAAAGAAACATGTATTATCTGGCTGAATGGCTTTTTTGTTTTTGCCCACTGATTATGCATCCCTCTAATATATTTTGAGCTTTAAATCCCAGCTTTCAGTGTTAGGAAAGAAATAACCAGAAAAATAATTGCTCTTTTAAAGACAAGCACATCTGGTAATTAGTGGTTATGTGCAGTTTTAGCACCTTACTTGTAATTTCAGGCAGGGGGTCTGGATAAGAAATGATTCCTTAGAAATTAATCATCCGTCCCCAAAAAAGCTAGACTAATTAAAATGATCTCAAAAGGAACAAACATTTACTATATATAAATAAATATAATCCATATTAAAAACTATCATACAATGCAAAAAAATAAATATTCACATTAATAAATGAAACACATTCAGAAAAGCAATGAAGAACAGCTATGCATAAAGTTCTTCTAGCTACTAATTCCAAGACAT
This sequence comes from Channallabes apus, assembly GCA_030522415.1. Taxonomy (NCBI): domain Eukaryota; kingdom Metazoa; phylum Chordata; class Actinopteri; order Siluriformes; family Clariidae; genus Channallabes; species Channallabes apus. The sequence continues at coordinate 14,263,674 of CM060123.1, forward strand.
TATGAACAATGAAATGAAATGAGATCATTAGTCTGGAACAGCTCCATGAATCATACCAGAGTTTAGGGAAGCCTTAGGTTCTGGAGCAAATAGTGTCTTTGGTTACTACAGCCAGTCTAGTCAGTTCAGTCAATGGCCTTGAAGGACTCGTTCTCTAGTCCATCGTTAAAATTGATAAATGAAGCTCCATGAGTGAGATGAAGTATATCCACAGCCTAGAAACCCATTGATTAGCCACTGAAGCCTTGTGCTGGTTTGGAATTTCAGTGTAGGAAACACCCAAGTATAAAATACACTCATTGTATTCTGAGTGAAATTTATCCTAGATGAGTTTCCCACATCACTCTATTGTTGTGTTCCCTCCACTGGCTTTTAGACAAAAATGACAAAAATTAACTCCCACCCAGCTATCACACACACACTGCTCTGCACCAAATTCCTATTAAAGTTCTGTCACAGCTCGAGTGGTCCCACTATTCTTCAAAGCACAAGGAAGAAATCATTAAAACCCTTCTTTGTTGTGGCACAAAGGTGATGGAATGAACTTTCTTTGACTTTCTGAACAGCTGAGTCACTGACTGTCTTCAAACAAAGCCTGAAGATCAACCTATTCTTCTCTAAGTAATGATATCCAGGATTGAGCTTTTAAGAGTTGGCTTAAAATGGATGTAATGGTGGTTAAGACCACTACTGTTTTACAGGATTAGTTAATGGTCTAGTCAAGAGAAATATTTAAGTTAGTTGAGGCCAAGTGAAGATCAATTCCAAATGCATGCAAGGCCAAGTCATTATCAAATGCATTAAATCGTTCATTACATCAACGGTTAACCTTTGTTTCTGTGAAGGAATGATTTTTTTATCGAACTTTATACAGTGTATTTTTTCTTGGTTTTGGTCAAAGCCAAAACCATATCTGTTGAAACAAATCCAGACTTGAATCTTACAGCAATACCCATGGAAATTAGTATTTCCAGGCATGAAAATATACAGGGAGGTATTAAGTTTTCACAGAGATGACAAACAAACTAAAACGGCTCACCATAAGCATAAATATGCTCATTAGTGTTCCAGGAAAAAAGGAACAAGACACCAATTCTCGACAGGGCGGATTAAACAGGCAGTATATTCCTATCATGAATTAATAATTTCTCAATCTCCAGGAACGCAGAGAACCTTGAATGCAAATCACCTATTTAAGTGCTGCTGTGCTTAACTGCTTTTTGTACACATTACCTGCTTAAGACAGCCCTTGATGTGTGAATACAAATGGGATCTTGCAAGAACATGATGCACAGTGCACTGAGGAATAAGCCTATTCACACCTTACGCTGACTGTTGATAGACCTATACCTATTTCTAGAACCTATCATGTTTCTGATGGGGCTGTTTCAATAATTTTCCTCTACTGAATAATAAATTGCTTGATATGGCAGGACTACAAAAATTTATTTTACACAGAAACAAAAAAAGGTACTGAATTATGTCTCTAACACCACGTCCCAAGTAAAACTGTGTAATTCTATTTATTACACTTTTAAAGATGATGGGAACACCCAGACAAGAATATAATAATAAATATAGATATATCTTGGACATGCATTTTTGTCTTAAACAGTCATTAATCATAAAATTTAGCTCAATGAACCTCCTTATTATATAATAATGTTTTGTATAATATATAAAATATAATATATATAATTAAAGTGCAATTCATCTTACCCAGTCTACCTACTGGCATGTTTTTGGAAGGTGAGAGAAAACTAAAGAACCCTGAGGAAACCTACACTGACACAGGGAGTAACTTAGGATCAAACAGGTGACCCTGCTACGCTTATTTTCACAATTATATAGCTTGATTGTGATTGTTTTTTCCTGCACTTCAATCAGTCTCATATATACATCAAAGGAATTTAATCATCCTAAAACCACGTTATAAGGTTAAGCTTCCACGCTTTATGTGTTCTGCCATAATGGTGTCTAGAAATGAATCATACAGGAGGCAGCCTTTTAATGTCATCACAATGGTAATCTGAAATTGAAATTTGTACCTAAAAAGGTGCATTAAGTGTACCTACTCAGAGAGCACTGGCAAGACTTAAGGGGATGTCTTCAAAACCGAATTAGCTACTAAGGACAACTTCAAGCCCCAAGAGCTCTTAAAAATGCTAACAGCCCAGACGTCTTCAGGATTAATTTACTAAAGTTCATCCATCCATGTATTATCTATAGCGCTTATCCTTTGTAGGGTTATGGGGGACCAGAAGCCTATTACAGGGAGATTAGGGCATCTTATGTACAACCTGGATGGGGTGCCAACCCATTGCAGGACAGAAGCACACACACTCATACTAAAGTCTTCTTTAGTGTGACTTCTCGAGATTATTATGTAGCGGATTCTACTCAGCACCACAAATGAACCACCAACACCAGGTTCTTTCGGAGATGAGTCTGCAGTTTATTGACAGAGGAGAAAAAATTAATACACACGCCTTCAGATTCGATGTGATTCATCTGACTCTCTCTCCAGTCACAAGCTGTTCTGCCTCTTTTCCTTTTTTTTCACAATGTTTTATACCACAATTTACATTACCTTTCTGTCTTACTTATGACAATTGACATCCACACAAAAACTAATTAAATGATAAAATAAACTTAATCAACAATACATTAATATACTTTAATATCATGGCCAATATATTTAAATTTGTCAGATCGTATAGTGGTTTATTTTCTGATTTTGTTACACATACCTGCAGTTTATTGACAGAGGACAAACAATTAATACACACGCCTTCAGATTCGATGTGATTCATCTGAAGGATGTAAAAATAAAATACATTAGCACCGTCCTCCTGAACAGCAACTGCAATTCCCATACACAGATTTATCTATAAACATACATTTTGACTTTAAAACAAGTTTCTCACATTTACTGCACTCAATTAAATTTATCTGCAAACTCGATCTACCAAAAATAATTAGCTATGAGAACATTTATTAAGACGGAAAAACCCACACTCATTTTTGACGCAGGCGGAAACATAAAACAAACATGTGCGCCTATAAAACTCCGAATATACATCAAAATCTCCAACGGATAAATGAAAGTTCACTCATTCCAGTTTTATAACTCTCATCTGATTAATACTAACTCAAACTCCAATTTGTAAAACACATTTTAACTTTTTGGTGCAGACCATCGCAGAAACATACCTGACTCTCTCTCCAGTCACAAGCTGTTCTGAAACAGCAGGTGCGACCGGTCCGCTATTAATGACGTCACTCCCGAATTAACAAAGGAATCAGTGAAAAGTAAAAGTACCTATTTTTCTCCTGTTCCATCAGGTAGACAAATAAAAATCACACACTTAAAATGAAATAATATGAACATTTGTTTGCCTACTAATTTGGAAACTATTTCAATTATTAAATAAAATAATAAAAAGAAAAGTTTGCTGGAACAGTTACAAATGGAACTTACAACACTACAATTAGGCAAGACTGCGGGCAATCTGGGTATAGTGCTGCTCTTATTCATATCTTGTTATTCATATTTTTTTTTTTTTGCCAGGAACGCAGCAAATGTCAATGTTGATTATAATTATATTTATCACTATATAACGTAGAGCAATACATTTTGCATTATACAAGTTTTTCTTTTCTTGAAGTGTGTATACTCTCTCTCTCTCTCTCTCTCTCTCTCTCTCTCTCTAAGCAATCAAAAACAACCAGAATTTTTTTGTAGTTCAGTCATGTTTGTATAGGTAGTTAAAATAAAATAAATTATAAGTTAATTATATTGCCTTGGCTGTGCTGAAAAAAACGGACGTCACTCTATACAGTACAATCCTGAGCCCTATATGTAAAGTTTATTTTAAAAAAGCAAAAAATAATAATAAATAGCTAAACAAAAAGTGGATAAAATGCTCTGAGTTTGAGCTGTTACAAGTCCATTGAGCTGTTACAAGTCAGAAATTGTATGAGCCATGGGTAATTTTTAAATGTATATTCATACATTTTGTATATATACAAAACACCTTTTGTACAATAAAAAAAGGTGTACAGCAGAGGTGAGGTTTAAGCACTGTCGTGTTTCAGAGAAAGGGCGTCTCTTTTTTCTTTTGAAGATGCCAGTGAAGACCCGCCCACCCTTTCACCTGATTGGTCAGCTTCAAATCGCTCACCTGATCACTCTATTTTTTTTGGTCAACTTTTGAGTCTGACACCAAATAAAGCAGGAGTGTTATAAAGAACAGGCACTGGATGATTTTAAGATACACACACTATTTTTTATTTACTTAATATCTTCTTCTTCTCATTATTATTATTATTATTATTATTATTATTATTCCTCGCAGCCATCATGAGTAAATTAATCCCAGCTCAAGAAGCGGCCAAGATCTATCACACGAACTACGTGCGGAACGCCAGGGCGATCGGGGTGCTGTGGATCATCCTGACCATCTGCTTCGCCATCATCACCATGGTGGTGTTCATCCAGCCCTACTGGATCGGGGACAGTGTGGACACTCCGCAGTCCGGGTACTTCGGGCTTTTCCACTACTGCATCGGAAACCCCATCACAGGAGAGCTGGTGTGTAAAGGAAGCGCCCTGGATTTCGGATCCATTCCGTCTGGAGCGTTTAAGACGGCCATGTTCTTCGTGGGGATCTCCTTCCTGCTGGTGGTGGGAACCATCGGCTGCTTCAGCCTCTTCTTCTTCTGTAACGCCGGCAGTGTGTACAAGATCTGCGCGTGGATGCAGCTCGCCGCCGGTACACACACACACACACTTTTCTATATATAGAGCTTTAAATACCTGGTCAATAAAAGCAGAAATGTTTTTCAACTTGGATTCCAACAAATTCCAAAGAGTACATCAAACCTTAATTCATTGTGAATATTATAATTAAATAAATAAAATAAATATTCAATTATCTGTCACATATATTATATTATATTATATTATATTATATTATATTATATTATATTATATTATATTGTATTATATTATATTATATTATATTATAGCAAAGTTTTTTTCCCCCATATACCCTAGTTAGGAAGCTGTGGTCAGAGTGCAGGGGCAGCCATGAGACAGCGCCCCTCGAGCAGATAGGGTTAAGGGCCTTGCTGAGGGACTCAACAGTAGCAACTTGGTTCTGCTGGGGCTCGAACCCCCGACGTTCTAATTAGTAGCCCAATAAACCACAGCCTTAAAGGCTTGAGCCACCACTGCCCTAATGATAATTATTATTACTTATATCCTTTGCGAATCGCTTGCCCAAAGATTTGCTAACATACTACAAAAGAAAAATTATAAATGATGAAACCAGAGAACAGCATGCCACCAACAATGATGTGTGCAAGAACTGATTATACTAATATAATGTTATTTATTCATATACCAATTAATATTTTTGGAGGTATTATATCCATATTGCATATAGAGTATATGAAATAAAGAGGTAAGGAAACAAAACTGCACACATTGATTAATTCAGTATCTATCTGTCTATCTATTTATGTATCTATTTAAAAAGGTAACAAACTGTACTTTTCCTTGTCTCTGAGAACGGTATAACTTTTCATTAGCTTTTAGAGCTGTAAAAGTGTACAATAAGCAGTTCTCTGATTATTTATTTCAAATTATATTTAATGAGTATATTTTTAAAAGGTACATTTTTAGGTACAAGGAAAAGTGCATGTTTTATGTCCATAGAACTAATTTACTCATAAAAGCTATTTGATTCTATAATCTGTCTGTAAAACTGAAAATCCTCGATCAATTATCTCTGTACTTAGACTGGATTGTGTCTCAAATGTAAGTCAGCTTGCATACACCTGGAGATCAAATGACGAAATGTAACTCTATTGTAAATCTTCTAGTTTCAGCACCATGGTCAGGTCCCTCAGTCACAACCGTACAGAACAAGCTTAATCAGATGTTTCATTAAACACATCCTCCTTGACATTTATATTTACATCTAATGTATGCAATTTCCAGATCTACTCAGACACATTTAAGTGTCTGATAAGGGTCTGGCTTGATTAAGGGCCCAGCAGATTTTAACTTAACATCATCTTAACTAATATGCTGCAGCTCCAATGCATGCAATATGGAAAAAATAAGGTGAAAAATAAACACTACAGGAAATAAACTAGGGCCATTTCGTGACATTTTGAATGATAGGTTTTGAGGTGTAAATGAGTGTGTGAATGTGTCTACTTGGCATCTTTGTAGGTGATCCACAGATGTAAAGATCAGTTCATTTAAACAGCCACCACAGTATAAAACACTCAAGCAACGTTGCGGAAAATTCCGTTACGCTGCATAATCTTTTTCAAAAGCAGGAGTGAGTGAAAGTAAGAGCACTCAGTAAACTAAAACCTGATCCTGTGCCAGCTGTCCTGCTACTTAGCTATCGTATGACATTAAATAATAGATAGCAGTTTAGCTCTGTACAGTGAAAGCAGGCCAGAGTTGCCTGGCAACAGTTTATTTCTTTAAATATATGTATTTTCTCTGTCCTGCATATTCCATAGCTTCTTGTCAGATGAAGGCATAATGTTCCACTTGGGGGAAGAATAAAAAACTATTTATTTAAATAATACATACTTTACCGCCATCTGAGCACATTTTATGCTGAGCTGTGATGTCAGGTTTATTTTCTTAGAGCCAGTTCCTTAGTCGTTATTCTGTCGGTCTGAGTACATTTTAAGGTCTATTTTAGAACAAATCCATACTTGAGGATTAGCTCAGAAAGACTGTTCACTCGGAACGAAGCAAGGATTGATTAAAAGCATCGCAATGTGGTATATTTTCAATATATTCCTTGTTTTATGGTAAACATGAGGAACTTGATGGGAAAAAGCTGCTGCTCTTCTGTATTAGTTTAGATGTTGAAAAGGTGGCATGCACACTGTTGCTTCTTCCTGTTGTAGTAAAGAACTGTAGTAAACAATAAGGCAGATACCATGTTGTCTTAACATTTCTGCAGTGTCCCAAAAGTCTCCAAACATCCAATGGAAATTCTAACTTTTTAGCAAAATGTTGTTGGTCTTTCGGCTGCTCCCGACGAGGGGTCGCCACAGCGGACTATCCAGTCCGCAGTACAACTTGGCACAGGTTTTACGCCGGATGCCCTTCCTGACGCAACCCTCCCATTTTATCCGGGCTTGGGACCGGCACTGTATCAAGTGGCTGGGGTTTGGGCACTGGCTGGAATCGAACCCGGGCCGTCCGCATGGCAGGCGAAACACCTACCACTGAGCCACCAGTGCCCGATTTGTGTCCTCCAGTGTATGAAACGTAAAGATATTAAGTCTATCAATATTTTTCAGAAATAATTTACTCTAGGTATTTTCTTCAGATAGCCTTTAAACATGCTTTTGACAAACAAACAAAAAAAAGTTTAAATTATTCTCAAGTGTCAATTCCACATATCCATGGAAACTTTTAGTGTCTATATTTACTTAGTATTTTGGCCAAAAAGAAGAGCCTGATGTTTATTAATAACACATATGGTTGATATTGATGGTAACTATATTTTAGTTTCATTCATTCATTCATTCATCTTCTATACCGCTTAATCCTGTGATCAGGGTCGCGGGGGACCTGGAGCCTATCCCAGGAGACTTCGGGCACTAGGCGGGGTACACCCTGGACAGGGTGCCAATCCATCGCAGGGCACACACACATACACACACATTCACCCATCCATTCACACACTACGGGCAATTTAGGAACGCCAATTAGCCTAACCTGCATATCTTTGGACTGTGGGAGGAAACCGGAGTACCCGGAGGAAACCCACCAAGCACGGGGAGAACATGCAAACTCCATGCACACAGAGACGGGAATCGAGCCTGGCCGGGGAATCGAACCCAGACCCTGGAGGTGCAAGGCGACAGTGCTAACCACTACACCACCGTGCCGCCTATTTTAGTTTCATTTCAGTTAATTCAAACAAACTGATAACATTCACCAATTACAGAATTCTGGTCGAAATGCTCTAAGATTACTCTACTAATGTCAGATTGAGATAAGCAGGAATGGTTCCCAAGGGTGTTACTTAATAACTGTCAATCATTCCACTTGGAATGGCTCATATGTTGTTTTATTGGGGTAATTAAAAAAAAGAGACTAACTCATAACTGCATGGAGAGTACCTCCAATGCAAAACTGCAACTTTGACTGCAACATAGTCTGAACCCTGGATGAAAGCACAGACCACTGAGAGAACGATGCAGCAACCAATGCAGGTTATCCCACTTGGAACTACTTCATAGCACTAGACTTTTGTGATTTTAGACTATTGTGTTAATAAAAAAAACAAAAAAAAAAACAGAACAGATGAGAAAATATAGTGCTGAAAAAAATTAAGGGGAGGAAAAAAGTCTTGGTTTTACTTGAACACCTCTTGGATATCTATATAAATAAAAGGAAGCTTCTGTCTGTACATTAGTCAGAATTCGCTCTTTACATTTCATATTTCAGAGGACACGAAACCAGTCTCAGGAAAATTTGTGTCTGTATGTCTGTCTGTTCAGGATTAACAGACATCACACTAAACTGGCTGGACAGAATTGAATGAAACTTTGCCAGTCCTTTTGCGTTAAATTGTATATGGAATCACAAAATTCACGGTGCGTGAGCGAGCAGTTCGAAAAAAGCCGTACGTGACATCACGGTTCGGAGGAAACACGTGAGTCTTTGGCCCTCCCGACTGAGGTGTAGTAGCTTAATGTGGGAGCTCCTAGTGAGGGAGGAATTGGATACGACTAAAAATAGGGAGAAAATCGTGGAAAAATCCAAAATAAATAAATAAATAAAATAACACAGTCTAGTAATATACAGTATCTACTTTTGTTTTTTTGAGCAGCATACGTACATGTTCTAAGTCTAAACAGTTCTAAAAAGTGATCATTCTGTTTTTCAATCACTTAGCCACGTGTATGGTCATAGGCTGCATGATCTACCCAGATGGCTGGGACTCGGAAGAGGTGAAGCGAATGTGCGGCCAGCGCACTGATAAATACACGCTGGGGAACTGCACAGTGCGCTGGGCGTACATCCTAGCCATCATCAGCATCATGGACGCCCTCGTTCTCGCCTTCCTGGCTTTCGTACTCGGCAACCGCCAGGACAAACTGCTGCCGGAGGACTTCCAGGTGGGAGAGAACACAGGTAAGGCGACAGGCTATTTCTATACACCGATCCACCATGACGTTAGGCTTTGGGTTCCCCTTGTGCCACCAAAACAGCACTGACCCATCGGGGCAAGAACGGCACAAGACGTCTGGAGGTGTGCTACGGTGTTTGGCACCAGGACATTAGTGGCAGATCCTTTAAGTGCTGTAAGATTCAAAGAGAGGCCTCCATGGATTAGCCTTGTTAGCCTTTGCCTGATAAGAGCCATACACAGCAAGCTATTATGCACTGAGTGTTCTGACACCTTTTTATCATAGCCAGTGTTAACTTTTTTTCAGCGAATTAGTGCTGCATTGGCTTTTCCTAACCCTAACCCTAACCCTGTCTATGGACGTATAGACAGGCTGGCTTTCGCTTCCCCAATGGCATAAACGAGCCCTGCGTCCCCCATAATCCCGTCACCAGTTTACTGGTATATAATTGATAATCAATGCTATTCAATTGACCTGGCAGAGTTGTTGTACATACTATTTTTTCCTACTTCTGTAAGTTTATTTAAAATAGCAGTCTAACTAGTTTCTCAGTTAGACTCACACACTACCTGAAATTAAAAATAGATAAAAAAATGTGATTTCTTTTTTAAATAAATGTTTAAAGATGTGAGAAAAATCTAATCACCGAAAGAACAGAGGAAAAAGGCCACCGCTTCTATATTAGTAACTTAAACACGTTTCAAGCCTCCTACAGTTTCTACTCCATCCATCTTTTAAGAAGCAAGCTCAAGCCAAAGACAACGACCCTCACTTTGAAACAAACTTCAGTGCATCTTGTTTCTAAGCAACGCAATATTAAAATAGACAGTTGAGTAATGTTTATTCACTGAGTCAGTGTGTTGAAAATATGACACTGTTGAGGGTAAGAGTCGTGGTGAAGTGCCTGTAGATGAGGTTTTCCGCACCGCCGGATTGCGAGACTGATACACATCTGTTTCTTTCTATTTCAGAAGCAGCATAAAGACTCATCCTGTATTGTTCTGGAAGTGCGTCACTCAGAACATCTTGGATTGTCCCCGTATGGTTTTTCTCCCACTTGTACTGAAGGAAGGACTTTTAATATTACAAAACACTTTTGTACTGTAGAGTCTTTAACATTTATATGAGCTAGTGTATATTTAGCATTGAACATATTGACCTGCTTATCTTTTTTATAATAAAAACAGAAAATTTGAATAAAAATAGGCTCTATGCATCATACTGTACAATAAAAAAGACAAGGTTAAGTAATAAAACTTCAACAATATTAATGATGTTAAATTATGTTGGCTTTCATAAGCGATGCAATCTATAAATAAAACACATTCTTTTTTTTTCTTCTTGTTCCTGTGTTTAAATTTGGTTCCACTAACTCTGGAGGATCGTGTCACAGAATAGTAGGTGTTGTGCTATCTGCACTGCCTGGCCAAGTCCTATACATACAGTACAGGACATATCCAAACCCTGCACTGGCATTGTTTGTACGACTTTATGCAACGTCACACCATTTATTTCTGCCAAAAGTGGTGTTAATGTTTTGGCTGAAAAGGGACTGCGATGTGAGAGGGCTGAACCGCTCGGTAAAGACTTCTCCAGCACATCCCAAAGACTTTCACTAAGGGTTAAAGCAAAAGTTTCTGTGATGGCCAAGATAATTCCTCAAGCTCCAAGATCTTTGAATTTTTGTGCCCTTGCTAGGAGAGAGAGAGAGAGAGAGAAAAAGCAGCATTTATGGTATAACCTGGTCATTCAGTACATTAAGGTCGACAGCAGACTTAATTTCCTCATAAAGGAAAACTTAAATGAGTTGTATGCGTCTTGTACAAATAATGCATTTTCATGAAAGGAATAAAAAATAAAATCAAATGAAAAATGAAATTTTATTACCACTACTTACTGCATTATGGTTAGGATTAAAATAATTGTTGCCAGCTAAAACACATCACTACAATAATTATCTAATCAAAGTATTTGCTTATATTCGTAAATCCTAAGGGTGACCTTTTTCAGGCCAGGCAGTGTGTATCATCTGGTGTATTTCCAGTCACTCGCTCAAGGAGTGAAACTCTGTATGGTTTTCTATTGCTATGATAATAACCCTGTTGTAATGATATGTTGTGAGATGCTTTTTAGCTCAGCATGGTTGTAAAGAGTGGAGTTCCTGTAGCCTTTCAGTCACTGGACAATCGCACGGATACCTATGATCCCATTCTTCAGAAGACACAACAGACTAAATACTATGTGTAAATAACATTTAAACAGGAAACATTAACACAGCTGTTTGACTTTAAAGTCTTTATTCAGAACTACAGAAAGGATTTTACTGAAGCGGCGAACAATCGAAAGCAATAGCGGCTGAGAGGGAAAAAAAAGAAGAAGAGAGAAACGGACGGGCTTGTGGAAACTGGAAAAAGGCCAACAGTGAAAGTCTTTCAATACAAAAAAAGAGCAAGCAGAGGTCCAGGTCCTTCACAATAACATTACCCTACGTTCATTTACACATTAAAAAAACACCGCTCCGGTCCTGCTTTGAACATTAGTGAGGGAATCCCGGAAACCCAGAGAAGCGTTCATCAAGGCATCTTCGTAATGGTTTCTCAAACATTGCCATCAAGCCGTTGAGCAAAGCAATGCATGAACGCAACGATACTGACACTGAAGGAGAGCGCCAACTCTTTGGTACATGTATGTACAAAACAACGCAAGACAACGTTCACCTCTTCCACGCTGCACAAGTGAAACTTTTTTTTTTTTGTTTTGCTTTTTAAACACAGCGACTGTTCGAAACGTCCCAAAGTTGTGCGCTTTTGTGTTAGTTATATTTCTCTTTTTTTTTTTTTTTTTTTGTTACATATGACAAAGTGACACACGCTCAGTTGGAAATCATTAAGCTGTGAATTCACATCATAGTTTACAATATAAATGTCCAATTACAGCCAGGCCATCGTTCTCAGCATACAGTAAATCATTCGTATGTCTCATGCAGCCTGTGCTGTAATGGGGAAAACTATCGAGAAAGAAAGAAAGAAAAAGAAAGATAATTGAGCAACCTTTTTGTACAGCAGAGACAGGACACCTGTGCTTTTCTTCAGTATTGCAGGTTGAGCATGGCTGGCTGGCTGGCTGTTAAAAACACTGATTAGGACTAAAGCAAATACACAGAATTATTATTATTTTTAACTCATATTGTTAAACTGCTATTTTACCCTTCATACAAAACAAAGCATGTTGTTAGATGTCATCAGCACACGCACGAGAGAGAGAGAGAGAGAGAGAGAGAGAGGAAAAAAAAAAACATTAAAACTGCACCCAGTACATAAGAAAAGGAACATTACAAGAAATAAATAGGTATCTATTTGATTGGACCCTTTCATGTTCCATCACGAACAGAAGTGTGCCGTTTGACCAGACTGTTAGGCTTCATCAGAGGCAAGTACGTGTGTGTGTATGTGTTTGTTTTGTGTGTTCCCCCCTCCTCCGGGGCTACTACGATGCGAGCCAGGCGTGGCGGAGGCACTCAGCAGCCGTAGCTCTTTTCTCAGGAATCAGATCCAGCATGGGGATGAGAAAGCTGCTGAAACTCTGCGCCTCCTCTTTCTGCCACTCGTACTTCTCCACCAGGACGTCCATAAGCCCCCAGGGCTTCAGCTTAGTGATGTGCCTCAGGTCACCTGAGCCACACACAAAAATAAACGCACATTCATTTCTTGACACTACTATGAATTACCCCACACGTTCCTACAGGGAACATTCCTGTTCATTATAGTGATACGAACAACCTCTTAAAAGCGACCGCAATTTAAGACTGCTCCCGTCTTGGGAGAAATAACTTTCCCTGGATGATTTTCTGTGTATAATTACACACAAGTGTGTGGGAACCCAACAATTTCTTTCAGCTCTACACCGATTTGTCAGACACCAGAGCTGCAATTTTGCAAGTAAAGCTGTTGACTAAAGCCAGTGAGTACTCGTTAGTGGTGTATTTAAAGGAAAAATCCATCCAGGATTTACACTGATCAGAAATAACAAAAAAAAAATATTTAGAAAAATCACCTGCCTAGTATTGGGCTTGTCCCTCTTGTGTCACCCAAACACCTCTGAACCATCAAGCCATAGACTCGATATGGCTCCATAGCACGAGACCTCTGAAGGTCAACACCTTGAATTCTTTGACAAGTTCCTCAAATTGCTCCTAAATGATGACCATTCACACACTTATTCCCACAGTGCATACTAGAGCCACCTATTCCCAAAGTAAATGAGGCACACAGCCAACTACATGATGTAAAACAGGGGTGTCAAAGTCAAATGGACGGAGGGCCAAATAAAAAATTTAGCTACAAGCCGAGGGCCGGACTGTTCGAATGTTCATTGAAAAATTTTTAAATGACGCATATAGTCTAGTGAACCTAATTGAACCTACTGAAAACCTAACAAATATATTCCAATATGATCAGATAAATAAAGCAATATTTTCTTATGGCTCTGTCAGTAATCTTTAATTTTCAACAGACACAAAAGACAAATTTCCTTTATATAAAAATCCCCATAACATGAACATTAAATGAAAGAAACCGGTATTCAAGGCACCATCAGTAGCCTATATTTTCTATTTTAGCAAAAGTGGGCTAAATTTACTTCAAAGAAAAAAACAATAATAGCAATTTTCTATCATCCACTCAACTGAAATATTTTTTAAATATAATTGGATTGAAATACAATAAAATAAAGTGCAAAAATCTATTAATCAAAAACAACACTTTGTTTAAGGAGAAGTAACAGTTTTGTTTAAACAAAAGTAACCTTTTGTAGCCTTTGTTCCATGTCCATATTCTTGTTTTTGTCCGCGTGTTTCGTTTCATAATGTCGTCTCAGATTATACTCTTTCAGTACCGCCACACTTTCTCCACACAGAAGACACACAGGTTTTCCAGCTACCTCCGTGAACATATACTCCGACTCCCACCTTGTTTGAAACCCCCGGTTCTCAGTGTCCACCTTCCGTTTTGCCATTTTTGATGGGTATCTGAAAGTTAATTTTACTGTGATGCTGACGACTGCTGTGCCAATAAATATTGAAATGAAGCAGCCTACTGCTCGGTGCGTCACCGTTGCATTGTGGGAAATGTAGTATTGGTGCGTGTAAAAGATCTGCGGGCTGCCGGCTTGCTGCGGTCTGCGGGCCGGTTCTAATAATAAATCAAGATCATCCCAGGGGCCGTAAAAAACCTTCTCGCGGGCCGGATGTGGCCCGCGGGCCTTGACTCTGACATATGTGATGTAAAAGAATACCATTGTCCTTTAAACCAGATCTTCTTCCACTGGTCTATGGTCCAGTTCTGACACTTACATTCCCACTGTACAGTAGGTGCTTTCAACATGGCACATGGACGCTCCGACTGGTTCCTTACATAGTCGGAAATATTCAGCAAATTGTGCCACAGTCAAGCTAGCCTTTGCGTCCCATGTGGATTAGTGAGCCCTTCTTCAGAAAAGCATCCAAAATATGCAATAATCTCCTTCGAACAGCCAATATTGGGATCCTTTATAATGGCTCTAATCTGAGGTGCTGTTTGTCAATTGGTGATTTCTGAGGCTGGTAACTCTAAATTAATGTTTCATCATGATGCTTGATGGGTTTTGCAGATGCACTTGACAATACTGTTCTTGCAAGACCTGTTAAAGAACAGCTGACCTTTATGTGACCTTTTACGGAATTATATTGCGGTTACTTAATGATCTAATGATTTTTGCTACTTCATAGTATTGAAATTTCCAATATTGTTCTAGAATGTGGGAAATAAATCACTAAACATAAAAAAACCACTGAATTAGGAGGTGTGCCCTTTTAATTGGACTGGTACAGTATGAGGTCACAATAGGAGGGAAATGTGTGTCACGACGTGCGTCCGACAGACTCGTTAGCAAACGTCTCCGTCACACCAGAGCGAGAAAGCGAGCGGACGATTTCATGTTTATGCATATCTAATTCATCAAACATAAAATTCATACAAGGTTGCTAAATACATTATGCGTTCTTGTCGTGTATGTGGCAAAGCTGTTAGTTATACATGGATAAATGTCCAACCTTTCTTAGTGAAGAAGTCCTTTGAATATTTGCCGTTGACGATGAGTTTGCGAGGAACTTTGCCCAGCAGTTCAATGATCAGTGCAATGTGATCTGTATGTTACAGGGAGAAAAGAGGATTTAACAATTAAAAATGCTGATATACATTTAAAAAAACAAACAAAGTCAATACACTTTATGCTGCTGTGTAGGAATATTGACCCAGTTAACGGTTGAAATTGTGGAAGCCAACATTTTTTATAAGTCACTGTTAGATAATACATCTAAGGGAAATCTTTTGATTCCACGCAAAAAAAAAGTTTTAGATTTAATTTAAACTGTATACACTGACTGAATAAAATCCAATCTCATCATGACTATGACAAATCCTTAATGCTAAGAGTATATACGCATGTGCGCTTGGGTGTCTAAACCTGATCTTAAACTTCAAAGACAAAATCAGTGTCCCGGCCATAAGGGCGTGGGTAAATTCTGGACGAGGAGCGTGTTCGTGTTGCCCTGCCATTCAACTTGCACGACTCGCGCCCAAGTGCTAATTAAGAAGCACAATGAGGTTTAATATTTAACAGCACTCCGCCAACAACGCTAGGTATTATTTAGTGAAGAGGGATGGAGAGAGATTCAAAGCCATTCATTAGCGTGAATGCTGAAAGGAGGTGTACGAGTAATGAAGACAGGACTGGGGTCAGCGATGAGAAATCCTGATTTATAATGAGTCTGGAGATTGGGCTTTAAACAGGCAAAGGTGTTCATGTCAAGGGAGTCCATCAGAGGGTTTTTGCAAAGTTTAAATTAATGGAGAGACTTTTCTTTTTCTTTTTTTTGACTGAATGGAAGAGCAAGTATGTACCTTCATCTCTAGAGTAATCCTCTCCGGAATGAGGTTCAAACAGGTAATCTCCTGTCACCAATTCAAATGCCTGGGGAAAAAAAACAAAAAAAACAAACAAAAAAAAACAGTGCATTAAATACAAGTACGTACACTAAAGGTATTTTCTGTCAATCCACTTATGTTTGTCTGCTAGAATCCTTAAATCATCACATTCCCCTGCTGGTAGGCAGCAAGCTGGAAGTCAGTGACCTTCACCAGTCTGAGGTCTGTGAGGTGTCAGTGTGCTGCCCACTGTGTCTTCGTTGTTTGAGTTAAATTACACTCCTGATGGAGCTGCAGGATGTACCTCACTCTGCATCTATTATAATTACAGATATGCTGAGTACACACATTACGCTAGAGGGCCGAATGCCAAAGAGTAAGAGAGTCCAGTCAGCATCAATCTGAATGAAATCTGTTTTATTCGGTATGCAGAATTGATTACATTAGAGATGGGGGGGGGGGATTATTTCATTACATTTTGCATTTCTTTAGTGTGGCAATGCATGCATCATCTCACTGACTTAAAAATCTAAATATATATATATTTTTTATATACAGTAATGTGTGAACAGTAAAGTCTTGCAACATGCAAATATCTGCTGCAGAGTTTCAACATTAAAAAAAAAAAAGTACTATAAAAAGCACTAAGTGGTAAATACCAAAACAAAGTCAATAATTGGTACGACCCTTTGCTTAAAATATACAATGTACATCGGATACAATTTAGCATTTAGGTATTTGGCAGATGCTTTTATTCAGAGTGACTGATATTAGCTCATTATACATCTGAACAGATTAGCGTTAAGGGCTCAAGGCCACCGACAATGGCAACTTGGTGGTTGTGGGGTTTGAAACTGGGACTTTCCAAAAACGTAGTCCAATGCCTTAGAGCTACCCCTACAATATGTGGTGCCTTATATGGAAATCACTGTAGCTGCTTAGTTTTACTGAACATCCTGCACAACCAGCTGCCACAGTCCTTCTGACTTGCACCTGTTTCTTTTTCATGCAGCAAAACCCAGTCGTTTTTTTATTATTATACATAATATGCTGCTGTCATTTCGACTGGTCCCACCATCTCTCAGGGATTGAGGAAGACATGCTCTAGACTAGATGTCTGTACAGCCAGGATCTATCCAGTAACGCAAACTTCAAAGCATTTTAAGTCAATCTGGATAATGCACCAAATGCCTACAGTAAATGTAAACATAATGTAAATGTCTTTTCTGGCCTACAGATATTTTCATGTAAGATTAAGCTTCCCCCCCCCCCCCCCCCCTTGGGAATGCTACTGTGTGGAAATCAGAAATAACTTTTGACTTCTTAAATGTTCTGACTTAGAAAGTCATCATGTAACTAAGTCAAAATAATCATGTACAACAAAGTTTGAAAGAAAAAAAAGTGTGACACCTACAGAATCACCATACAAATCAAAAGTTTCAACTAGATAACGTGATATTTTATTGAGAGGTCCCATCCCTACTGGCCATGTTTGTGCTTAAGAAAGTATTTTGTCAAAGTGAATAATAAACTGCTTATATGTACTTTGGTGTTCTTTCTGTTAAATATACCAGTGTACTTGCACTTTTTATTTACTCCCAAACAAATCACAGAAGTTTGTTGTTTGTTCACAGAACATTATTGTTACTGTCAAGTAAAAGAAGCAGCTATTTCAGTTTCAGCCTGCTGTTGTTACACAAAGCTTCAAGTGGTAGTCCGTCTGCTTCTAAATACATTCACTATCCAATGACACAAAAACAAACAGTTGCATTCTAGTTATTATGCAACTGAACACTGAGATCGAGTTTCACACGACATAACAGTTGCAAAACATTAAACAAACAAAAGTGGGAAGATAAAAAAATAATAATAATAAAATAGTAAAATAACTAACTCTAAGGTGATTTCCCCCTAAACTGCCTGCTGTGTCATGTTTAAGCAGGTCCTTACTTATTACTTAATTTTCATTCATTATTTGTAATCTTTCTATCTGCGCTCGTGTGAAAGTGTGTGACCGCCCACCATGCATGCTGTGCTCCAGATGTCTGCTGGTGTGCTGTAGCCTGAACCGATTAGCACCTCCAGGGAACGATACTGCCGAGTCTGAATGTCGTCCGTGAAGTGTTTGTGCTGAACAGGAGTCACGAGAGAGAGAGAGAGAGAGAGAGAGAGAGAGAGAGAGAGAGAGAGAGAGAGAGAGAAAAGCCTCAATGAATACCCTTTTTAGCTCATTTATAGCTGACTTAAATTAATACGTGCTCTGTAATAACAGGCATAAAACAACATTTCCATCATGAGGAAGATGTATGAAGCTCTTCTGCTCACCACCCAGCAGGCGTTGCCCAGGTCAGCGATTTTCACCTGGATTTTGTCAGCGTTCAGGGGTTCCAGCGGGTTCAACAAGAGGTTCCCTGCAGCGAGCTTAACTGAAAAACGACAAAAATAACGATATAGTCAATCTGAAAATTTAGTTGGGAAAAAAAAACACCACTTCATGATAGACACCACTAGCACACTTGGATGGGATATGTTCACCAGTGTAGCATTTAATCAGCAGGTCTGGTGCGGATGAAGCGTTTTGAGACAGATCAATTATACGAATCAATAAAATACTCCAGTGAGCCGGCAAATACGTCGGCACTCTAGGAGCCTGACTCTGCAGAAACTCTAGTCTGGCTTTTAAGAGGGGGAAAAAAAACACAAAAAAAAAAAAACCCACACACACACAGACACACTCTAAGGTCTTTAAAATTCTGCATTAATGTCTAGATATGCTGAAGCAGCACCAAGTCCAATAGACTGGTGTCCAATGTTTCTTCACCTTAGTACAGAAACGTGCATCAGACCTGTGAAGACCGATACTAAAAATTAGTGAATTTTTCACATTGACACTTTTTCTTTTTTGTATCGGATTTCATGTATGATCAACCACGTTATTTTTTTCATTTGCTTTGGAATAAAATGCCTCATGCTGAAAAACTGGATGCTCTTTGACAGAAAAGAATTGTAACAGAGGCTCAAGCGTTTGTCTACTTACATTTAAAGGGAAATTTAGTAAATTAGACATGGTGCAAAAAAAATAAAAAAACTCATATCAATAAATATGATGATTATCAATGACAAACTCACACAAACGCCCCTATTAAAAGGAAAATATATATGACGACTGATAAATAAATCAAACAAAATCAATCAAGCAAAAAATTTTTTATTTTTGCCTAACTCTGGTCTCCAAACTTACCAGCAAAGTGACAGTGTGGCTTTATAGTTCAGCCTAATAGAAGCCATACCCAACAGCTAACAGCTCAATTAAACAAACAAACTCGAGATCATTCAAGTGCAATCAGGCATGTCTTCACATTTGGTTTGGAATTTAAACTTTCAGCCAAGGTCATTTTGCGGATAAGACTGAATTCCCCCAGTGTAAACTTGTTAATGGTTAATCAAACACCTACACCAAACAGAGAAACACTATGTGACCCAAGAACTGTTAGGGGGGAAGAAAACAAAAACAAATCGAAAACACAAGCGACGGTTAGTCACTAGTAAACACAACATCCTCCACCAGGCCTCCTCACTGACCGTCATCTACGTCAGGGCCTGCCTGTGATTTCGGCTCCGCCTCCTTCTTGGCTCTCGACACCATCTCAAAATCTTTCCCTGCGTTACAAGCGCTCAGCTTCTTTGTGTCCAGCGCCTGCTGTTTCTGCTGCGACTCAAATGTGTCACAAAGCAAAGGTCCATTACCATCAGGACAGCCTGGATCACAGGGCGCCGTCCCGTTGCACACTGGGTAGGGGTTAACGGGCTGGGTCTCCGCCTCCTCTGGGACATTCCCATAAGGGTTGATGGGAGTTTCGTCTTTGTCTTGCTGCTGCACGTCGGCAGGTTTCTCGTCCTCGGGGTGCTGGCTGGTGAAGTTTCCATCCAAGGAGGATTCTCTGTGCTGGGACCAGGGTTCGGGAACTCCGTCTAGGTGAGAGACAGACAATAATTCATATGCTATTTGATAGATAAAAATTCTGTTACCAGACTCAGTCATCATGTCAAATAAAAATATGCAGCGGTTACTAATACAGTATGCGAGCGATTCCTCAGTGAGTCACTCATGTATTCTGAGGCAGGTGTGAGTCACAGCATCCAGTGAAATTGAATGGACCTGGAGCAGAGGTTTGTTTCTGATTCAAGGATTTCCTACTATTTTCTCGACAGGATGCAACTAATCTGTCATAATACTGATAGATTTCATCACCTGTAGGCATTTCAATATATATATTCTCAATCCTAACTCATGCATCTGCCATCTGTCTCTCTCTGTCTCTTTCCTCCTTCGCTCTCACCCAGGGTGGTCTCGGCTGTGATTTCCTGCAGGGTCTGACTGTTGGGTAGTGACGGAGTCGTGTCAGGTGTTTCTGTTTCCTCGTCCTCCTCCTCCTCGCACCCTTCGTTTGCTTTCTCTAGTCCTTCGATGTCCAGGATCCGTTTCTCAAGCAGCTCGGCCTGCCGCTTCTGCTTCTTCTTCAGTTTCTTCTTCTTGTTTTTAGACATTTTGGCCATCTGACGGAAACAACACAACACAGCCTAATCAGAAGATGGTGATGACTATATGAAATGATTGTGTTAAAAACAAGGAATAATAGTAATTATACCTGCTTTGGAGCTGGAGCTGTGCTTACTGCAAAAACAAAGTGGGGGAAATAGAATTAAAAATCACTTTCATGCTGACAAACATCCCACAAATTCAGGACAAGTTGCTGAATCGATTAATACAGGAAGAAGAAAAAATACTTTGGCAAACCTTAAACTGCAGCTTCATACTCAACCTTGACAGTCTCTTAAACAACAAGTTACTGCCGCTTTGAAGGGGACATGATTTGTGTTTATTTGTAATCTTTGAGACAATAAAGCTGTGACAAATCTAAGTTTGTCCGTAGACAAGCAGGTTTGATAAAAATCACAGGCAGGTTCAGACATAAATAAAACCGTGGGCATGAGCATTATTAGTCGTGAATGTCTGAAAGATGGATGGGAGCGGAGGAAAAACTGCAATGCACACCTCTAACAACTTTTAATATATTCGGGTGCAGACTACACAGTGATCTGCTTCCAGAATTTGAACTTGTCAGAGTTAATTTGTGTTTCACGGTAAGAAAATTTTAAGCAAACAGGCGTTTTCACACTTTAGTTGAATACGCGAGTGCGCACCCGGGATAAAGATGAGACCCATGAACACAATGTAAAAGAATTCCTTTTGACACAAAGATCGACTACACAATTCCATTCTGTGCACGTACGTTACACGAGCGTTAAAGAGTAGCCCTCTTTGGAAAGCAGGGCATGTCATCAGGACGTGCAGTTTTTTAACGATGCAGTTGCACCAAAAATGTGAGCCAATTACTGTGGTCCGTTCAGCTGAAAATCCAATTTTATATACAGTATTATGGTGAAAATTTGAGGATGCCTGACGAAATCACACCCATACGTGCTCTTATGATTATGCTTATGCTTCTGAGAGCATTTTACTCAGTCCTTCAGAGTGGCTGTGGGAATTTCTGCCCAGTCAGCCATAAAAATCATTAGTGATGCCGGGTTAGGAGGCTTGGAGTGCAGTTTGTGCACAGGGACATGGTTATGCTGGAACAGACCGTTTAGTTGCATTAAGAATATTAAGGCGATGACATATAAAGACGTTCTAGAAAATTCTGTGCTTTTAACATTTTGTCAGCAGATTAAAGGAAGGCTCACATTCTGATGCCCATGTAGTTTATCAATAACTATACAAGACAGGGAAAGGTGGCATGAGGTTCCACATTTTTAAAAGGACCTGGAATAGGACGTCTGCATCATTCCTGGGCTTGAAAACAGCATTTAGAGCCTAATAATACCATCAAACGTTGGTCCGGTAAAAATTCTATAATAAATAAATAGATAAATAAATAAAGCAAATATAGTAACTTACTGGAAGGCCTCAGTCAGACTATTTCCTTTGTTGATTAACATTAAGGGAACCTTATATTACATTATTATATCCTTTTGTTGTCGTTGGTCTTTCAGCTGTTCCCAGCAAGGGGTTGTTACAGCGGACCAACTAATCCGCACAACAACTTGGCACAGGTTTTACACTGGATGCCCTTCCTGAAACAACCCTGCCACTTTATCTGGGCTTGGGAACGGCACTGTATCCAGTGACTGGGAATCAAACCGGGGCCTTCCGCATTTTATGATGTACAGTACCCTATGTTACATTATTATCTATGTTAATTATGCTGATGAATATCTTTAAAGTTGTGTATAATATATATTGCTTTTTCCAAGCGAACTAAGAACCAGAGACTGTGTGAAAATGCTCTTAGGGAGCTTTCACACTAGGCACGATTGATTTGTTCCATGGTTTGCGAGTTGGCATTAAACACAAGACAAGGAAGTTAACCTTCGTGCTCTGTTAATAGTATTGATATTTCGGGGGGAAATGTCATGAGCAGTGGTCTTGCGTTTTTTTTTTTTTTTTTTAATAAAAAGTGATCTACTTCCCTGCTCAGATAGGATTGGCTTCCATATCTGGTTCGATCCATGCCCGAGAACACTTTGTAGTTCTCAAGGCCATCTTTTCAAATCTGGGATGCTTGTGTTCACATTGATTAAAATGAACCAGAGTTTGGGGTCAAGTGAAACGATCCTACATCCAAAATGTCAAATCAACCTTAATTTACAAAGTAACAAAAAATAAATAAATAAAATAAAATAAATATATTTATATATATAATATACAGAAAAACACACCATAAATAATATATATATATATATATATATATATATATATATATATATATATATTTATATATATATAAAAATAGATAATAATGTAACATATATATTATTTATGGTGTGTTTTTCTGTTACCCAAAGACACAGACAGTAAGCCTGGCTGTCTTGATTAGTTTTGATATTAGTGAGATGTAAAAGGATCACTCGATGGACTGAGTTGTACTAAATGACATCAATTTCCTTGTTCACTTGGCTGATAAATTGTCATTTATTCTGATCTCACCTGCCGAGCCGGATGGTGGAGGAGCTCCAGACTTCTGCCACTCGGTGGCCTCGGCCGCCAGCTTCCTGATGTATGACTCATCGACGGTCATTAAGATATTCTCTGGCTTTATGTCTGTGTGGATGATTTTGCATTTTGTGTGCAGATAGTCTAGACCTTGCAAGACCTAAAGGACAGCGTTATAATTTATTTGTACAGGGGCACTGTTAGATGCTCGAATATGATAGGTGTTGATTAGTGTTTTCTATAAATGCAGCTACAAGCTTTAACAAACATTTAATCACTGAAATAGTTCAGCTTTCTTTTATATACATTTTTTTAAATGTATGAATGATTCTTTACTTTGTATAGTCACAGAAGAACTTAATCTCATTCTTAAAAGATTTAGGTGATGGCAGATAAACAATGAGAGCGAGAGGCGCAAGAAAGGTACTCGACCTGCCGGATGATGCTTTTAACACAGGGTAAGGGCAAACCCTGGTAGTTGGACTTGATGATCCACTTGAGTAAATGGTGACCGAGGACCTCAAAAACCATGCACACGTCTGAGAGCAGTCAAGGTCATGTGAAGAGACAAAGGGAGCAGGAACACGACAAGAGCCCGACGACGGAGTGCTGTGAGCCCGGCTCCCATTAACAGACAAACACGCTTATTAAAAACTCTTCTAGCATAAAAGAACAGGGAAAGGATTCATTAGCAGAGCTCTGCAACGTACCGCAGTGCTTTGTACACGAAACCCTGCAGTACTTTGCATAGATCTGGAAAGTGACCAGCTTTAGTTAAATGCTGGGGTAATTCAGCAAAAAAAAAAAAAAAAAAAAAATCAACTTGGAACTTCAATTTGTAATTCCGGAAAAAAGTCATAGACACAGATTTTAGCAAATGAAAAAAGATAAAGATCTATAAATATACGATTAACATTTGATAGTTAGCTCGCTGTTGACAAAAAGCAAGATTTCATGTTTTTCTCTCAAATATTAAACTTTTTGGATTTTTTTTGAAGCCTCTAGATTAATATCAGGTACTGAAAGGATACGAGTGCCATTGACACCTGAGACCTTGAAGTCGTCCAGCAGCTGCACTACCTTCTCTCCGCTGGGGTCGTTTGGGTCCGAGGTTCGCACCTAATCCACACAGTGTGTTCACACATTTTAGACGGCTTCTGAGTCACACTTCACTTTAACCCTTTAATCTTCGACTGTTGACTTCAAACTTTAACTGTCTTTTTTCCCCCTTCCCTTTAAAGACAGTTACATCCCCTGATCATGTCAAATCAATAAAAGAAAAAACATTTAACGTTATTCGTTTCAAGGTGCAGGGGGGTAATATTTTAGATAGCAGCTGATGCGATGCAAATTGCAGCGGTCACCATAGCAGCAGTGAGGTTGATTTTGGAAACTCACCGCGCGCAGGAGCTTGATCTCATCCAGGGCTGTTTCAGTGTAATGCTCTGCACTCTTCACTACCTTCATAGCCACAAAGCGCTTTCCTCTACACACGCACATCGGGGACACATATACACATTAAAAACTGAATCAACAGCATTCTTGCATCCAGACTTGAGAATAAACAACTCATTTAGAGCCACAGAAATGCTGATAACTATATGAAATGCAAACAATTAAACAAAAAAAAATAAAAATACACGCATATGTTTCTGCTGGGAAATTCTAATGGAATTCTAACTCACTGGATGTCCCATGCCAACCACACAGTGGAGAAATGACCCCAGCCCAGTTTGCGGATCACATGGTACCGGCCGTTGAACAGGTCACCGATCTTCACGTGGTGATATCCGCCTGGAAATAAATAATCATGATAAAGGATGAGGGGAAAAAAACAAATCTCACCTCTGCACACACAGTGCACACAAACCCATCCATCCTTTAATCCGTCCACAAGCACAACTACCCATACAGTCTTTCATCCATTGTTCAACTTTATTACCCAAGTACACGTCCACCTAAGTACATATCCATCGATCTATCCATCAATTCACCTACCAAGTCCATTTATTCCATTTATCCAGGAAAAGAAAAAAAATGTGTGAATTGCGATTCGTTTGTGTGCTGATTCATGCATCAGGATTTTTTTAAATGATTCATTGCATTTATAACAGAGATGTATCAATTGATCAAACAGTGACTAGGGCTGGCTGTTTTTCAGCTTGACCAGCAATGACCGATCATGCAGACATAACCGATTCATTCCCATTGCACAAGCTTCTGAGTGGTGCAACAGAAATGCATGTTTATCGCACTACATTATTAAAAGTTAAAAAGCCTTTTTTTTCTCCAAACTCTGCGAGCAAATTAGTCCTGAAACCCACTCATTACACCAGCCTTGAAACATCACATGTGCTAATTAATATTGAAACGCATGCATTAGAAGCAAGGTCTACTTTAAAAAAAATAATAATAATAATTATCTGGGGGAAAAACATCTAATATAAAAATCTGAATTTATAAAATCTTAATACTTAAAGAATAATTGAATAGACACCTAGGGATCATGTCGTCATATCAGGAGGTGACTGGAGATTCTCATTGATAGCCTTGTGTGATAGATGAGTACTTTCTTAAATTGTCCCTGAAGATAAGTATTTTTTTTTTTATTTACTGAATTGAACACAACCTGCTATTTACCCCAGTAACCATGCATCCACCATCCAAGTATATTTCCATTCTTCATCCAATTAGCCATCCATCCAATTTGGTCATTCCAATGTTTACAGTTTTTCACTACCTCAATACCATAGTATTCTGTTATGTTATGTCGTGTTCGTTGCACTGTCACTTTGTTGTTGCTCGTGTTTGCACATGTCTTACTTAGCTAGTTAGTTTTTGTAAATTTATGTTGTAATTTATGTTAAGTCTATCTGTCTTGTCTCTGCTAGCCAGCTAACTAGGCCTCTTTAGTTAGCTAGTTTAGTGTTTCTGTTAATTTATGTTGAAATTTATGTTGCATGTAGCACCTTGGTCCTGGAGGAACGTTGTTTATGGTTGAAATGACAATGAAAGCCTTTGAACTTGAACTTTAATTCCATACTTGGATGGATCAGTTCACTCACCCAACCAACTTTTCAGGTTCATTTCCATCCTTCCACCCAAATACCTATCCATCCATTGTTATCTAAGCAGCTACATAAATATTCATCCAATGGTCCATTCTTCTAAGCGAATACACAGCTACCTATTCATGCATATACCTGGGCAAGTATCATCTACCAAAGGTTCTATTAATTCATCTGAGTGCCCACCTATCTATCCAACCAACCACCCATGCAAGTACCAATTCATCCATCTTTCAACAGACCTTTCTTTTCTGTTTATATGGTGAGCTCCAATACCACAGGCTTATGAGATATATTATTATTTAGTTGAGCAGATTTATATCCAACTACAACATATTTAACTTTGCTTAGTTCCTTAGTCCTACCTTTACAGTAGTCATTGGGATCTTCCTGCTCTTCATCATCAGAGCCCAATATCTCCTCCTCTTGCTCCTGCAGAGCTGAGTCAGGCTGAGCAGCTCCCCTCGGGTGGGGATCAGGTCTGGTGGAGTGAAGAACACAAATCAGCACCCAGCCAAGGACACATAATACCTAAGGCTTCCAAAATTAGAGTGTGTGTTGTATGTGTAGAAACGGCTCAGTTCTGGTTAGGCAGTAAGCTGTTCTCTGAGGAACAGATCACTACCAATTAAAACGTTTGAATTAATGAGAACTACGTTTGGCATCGGTGCTACTATAATCACTTTTCAGTTGTTTGTAAAATGCATATACACATTAAACACGGTCACAACATTGCAGGACTGTAATATGTATTAAATAAAATAAAAAACAGCCATGTTAATTTCAGAGGAAGTGTTAAGGTGCTCTCTCAGAATCATTTGCCCAAGTGTCTTTTCTGTTGCTTATCATTTTCAGAAAAATGTGAGATGATGAGAAGCCTGCCTCCTCGCTGCATTGTACTTGCTCTCTACAGAAGGTCGTCTGGTTACGAAGCAATGTTTTTCAAGCCTGGTCCGTCCTTACGAATCTGCTTCAGCAGGGAGCCGCAGTGGGAGGCTCAGCAAGAGTGCTGGAAAGTGCTCGATTCAACCGGTTTTATTTCGGGTATGGATAAGGTCAGCCTAAAAGGACATGTTTGTGCATTTCTGTGTGAAGAAGATAAAGATGCCTCATTATGGTAAACAGGAGTGTCGTTTAATACTGATCTGTTTTAGCTGTCGACATTTATATTGGTGATGCGCTTTTCTGTTTTTTTTTTTGGAGACGGGTATTATGAATATTCTGGCAGATTTTAGAGTGATGACTCAGAGTACATACAGTACAGTACTTCAGGGTTAAAATGCAGAGCCGCTGTGCAGGTTAGTAAAGTCAGCTCGAGGCATTTTTTCCATATGAATTTCAGTCATCTTCATTTTCGAGTATCAGAGTCATAAAAACATTCATTTTAGAAACTGCCCCTATTCAATATAGGGGAGGGGGGGAACTAATAATAAGAGCACCTGCCTTTAATATCTTGGTCTATAGAGATTAAGGTGATACACATGAATGGAACTGCTTGAAACCAGGCAACCGCTGCTGTTTTTATAGGGGAAAAAAAGTCCCTTTAAAGATCTCTAAAATCCTTTAATCGTGCTGTATATCGAAACACCAATCAGCCATAGCATTAACAACACTACCAGGTAACATTATGATAAAAACATGCTTCACTAGAAAAACACGTTCTCTGATGGTTAGCATTTTTACACAAACATACACACCCGATGTTAGGCAAAGAACAATTCGGATATGTAAAACAGACTGGTGGCACCAAACAAGACCACGAAGCACATCTACGACTACTTCACTACTTGAAAGGTTTTCAATTCAATTCAGTTTTATGTATATACGTAGCTCATTTAAAACCTTAATGAAATTACAGATGGTACTTCGTTTCCTTTATATCATTTTGTAGCCAGGAATGTGGAACTGAGAAGACAATCGCACTGTTCATCAAAATCTGCTCGTGTCGTAATGTTTAAAGAAAGACTCTTCTCTCCAAAATGAAGACATCTCTTTCAAAATCAATCAATCAATCGTATACGGCTTCAATAACCAACACCAAATTTATACAGTGGCTTGCAAAAGTATTCGGCCCCCTTGAACTTTTCCACATTGTCACATTACAGCCACAAACATGAATCAATTTTATTGGAATTCCACGTGAAAGACCAATACAAAGTGGTGTACACGTGAGAAGTTGAACGAAAATCATACATGATTCCAAACATTTTTTACAAATAAATAACTGCAAAGTGGGGTGTACGTAATTACTGTATTCAGCCCCCTGAGTCAATACTTTGTAGGACCACCTTTTACTGCAATTACAGCTGCCAGTCTTTTAGGGTATGTCTCTACCAGCTTTGCACATCTAGAGACTGAAGTCGTTGCCCATTCTTCTTTGCAAAACAGCTCCAGTTCAGTCAGATTAGATGGACAGTGTTTGTGAACAGCAGTTTTCAGATCTTGCCACAGATTCTCGATTGGATTTAGATCTGGACTTTGACTGGGCCATTCTAACACATGGATATGTTTTGTTTTAAACCATTCCATTGTTGCCCTGGCTTTATGTTTAGGGTCGTTGTCCTGCTGGAAGGTGAACCTCCGTCCCAGTCTCAAGTCTTTTGCAGACTCCAAGAGGTTTTCTTCCAAGATTGCCCTGTATTTGGCTCCATCCATCTTCCCATCAACTCTGACCAGCTTCCCTGTCCCTGCTGAAGAGAAGCACCCCAGAGCATGATGCTGCCACCACCATATTTATACAGTGGGGATGGTGTGTTCAGAGTGATGTGCAGTGTTATTTTTCCGCCACACATCGCGTTTTGCATTTTGGCCAAAAAGTTCCATTTTGGTCTCATCTGACCAGAGCACCTTCTTCCACATGTTTGCTGTTTCCCCCACATGGCTTGTGGCAAACTGCAAACGGGGCCTGTGAGTTTAGCTCGACGGCCTTGTCTTGGTACGTAGGTTTACAGTTGTGCCATACTCCTTCCATTTCTGAATGATCGCTTGAACAGTGCTCCATGGGATGTTCAAGGCTTTGGAAATCTTTTTGTAGCCTAAACCTGCTTTAAATTTCTCAATAACTTTATGCCTGACCTGTCTGGTGTGTTCTTTAGGTTTCATGGTGTTGTTGCTCCCAATATTCTCTTAGACAACCTCTGAGGCCGTCACAGAGCAGCTGTATTTGTACTGACATTAGATTACACACAAGTGCACTCTAGTCATTAGCACTCATCAGGCAATGTCTATGGGCAACTGACTGCACTCAGACCAAAGGGGGCTGAATAATTATGCACACCCCACTTTGCAGTTATTTATTTGTAAAAAAAAAAAAATGTTTGGAATCATGTATGATTTTCGTTCCACTTCTCACGTGTACACCACTTTGTATTGGTCTTTCAAGTGGAATTCCAATAAAATTGATTCATGTTTGTGGCTGTAATGTGACAAAATGTGGAAAAGTTCAAGGGGGCCGAATACTTTTGCAAGACACTGTATGTCTGCTGTGATGAGGATTCACATAAATACGAATTTAAAAAAGGATTACAGAGCTTGCATTTGCATGGGCTTCATGTGTGCACAGTCCTCTAAAAGAGACAATATATCCAGGCAAATTAAATATTTCTGCTGGAAAGGGGGAAAAAAAGGTAGAAAAAGTGCCTGAGGCAAGGAGAATGAGTTATAAATGTGATCAAAAATAAAAATGGAGGACTCAAACATTTTAAAATGACGCTGAGCAGAACAAGAGCAATATAGCAAAAAAAGACACCAAACAGCTAGAAATCGACAGGCAACATTTATTCGCATAAAAGAAAAAAATAATAAAATCAGTTAGCCTCAGGATCATCTTTCACAGCCGAACCAATTTTACGCTTCATGAGCCAGGCATTATTTGGGTAAAACAGAGACCATCTGGGTAAAAAATAAATAAAAAAGTAAAAAAAAATGCAAGTCTACCAAACTGCACAATCGTTCAAGCTCACGACAAACTCCAATCCGAGTATTTCTGGTGTTGGGTTGAGTTCCCCCATCGAAGGAGAGGCATACAAGATGTGAATATAAAAAGCTATGACTGTTCTTCTATGAATAGGCAAAATGCACAGTGTATGCTGCAAGTACAGCTGCCACTTCTCCCTTTTTCATGTTAATGAGAAGAACTGCTGCTAAGTTGTGCTGCTGGCCGCTGTCGTTAAATACACTTGAGTCCTGGCATCACATCAAAGGGCCGTTCAACAATCATTTATGTCGACCGCAATCAGCTTGCTCCTGTTTTGAGTCGGCATACCTGCTTCAATCTATTTCTGCAAGCACTGGGTTAAATTACATGGTTGAAAGTGCTTTCCTTTGGAAATAATTTTCTGTGTACGCCATTTCTGCTTTATATTCAGCTCAAACTGAGACCTAATCTTGGACTGAAAACGTCAATCTCCATTTGGGAGATGAAAAAAAAAAATTCTTCCTGATGTTCCCCGCTTGCTAGTAGCAAATCACTTGCAGTTTTTCTCCCTTAGTTTAAGAAATCGCTTCTGCTGTGCGCTAGAAAGCATTGGCCGATAAGACATGGCAGTGATGGACAATTTAGTCTGCTCCTTTGCTGTTATCACAACCTCCACTCTTCTGGGAAGGATTTCCACTAGATCGTGGAGCAGCATGGCTGTGAAGATGTGCTTTTTCCACCACTAGAGGTCAGGCAATGACGCCAGGTGAAGTTGGCATTCCGGCTCATCCCAAAAGTGTTCGATGTGGTTAGGGTCAGGGTTCTGTGCAGGACACTTGTGTTCCGCAAACCATGCCTTTATGTGGCTTGTTCTGTTCATGTGGCATCATCGCTCTGGAACACACTAGGGATGGGAATCACCAGAGACGACCCGATACGATTTTATCAGGATACCTAGAGGCCGATTTGATTCGTATTGCAATTAAACAAGTATTATGACTTTATAAATATCCTGATTTGATATTTTCTTTTAGATTTTGTTACAACTGTTAACAAACTAGGCAAATAATTTGCTTCTACCACACACGATGATGTGCTGACTGCTAATGTGTGAATAGTTGAGAGCGCGCACAGGATTATAGTGGAACAGCACCAATTTACCACTTAAATGCAGGCTTAAATAAATTTAAATAATAACAATAAGAAGAAATTGAGTCAGTGTGATGATACATAAGTCACAATCCAAAATAAATAAAAACAATAATTCAATGAACTGATCTCTAGAACACATTCGTTTGAGCCTCATAGTTTCAGTGATGGAAAATTATAATAAATTCAAAACAATACTGTGATGCCAAGGTGTCCACATATTTCCGGCCATATAATGTAGGCATTAGGCTTTGTATTAGCTTTATTTGCTAGATGAACAGAGCCATGCAGTACTAGCCATGTTGTTAGTGGTTTAAATCTCAGGTAAGGTACGCCCGGTGTCCAGTTTTCAACGTTGTTTCCTTTAACAGTATTTTCGTACAAATAAATAAATAAATAAATAAATAACTGTGATTAATATTTCAGGTAGGAGGAACTGGAGTCCAAGTGCTCATTAAAGTGCAGCTGACGAAAATCATCTGAGAAGATTAGAAGCAAAAATATAGTGAAGATAACTTCCTGACACTCAGCCTTATTTGAAATTAACTCCTCTGGCTTCATAGACAAAGAAAAAATATATATAGATATTAAAAAATGGATACACTTTTTGTCCTTTTTTTTTTTTAACCAAAGATGGAAAACAAAAGACTTGAGAATAAGAGACCATTCGAGAGAGAGAGAGAGAGAGAGAGAGTATGAGGGATTCATTGCCATTTAGTGTCATTTACAGAGCTACATTAGATCATCTCTCCTCCTAACTTTAATAGTTAGAAGTAGTGGCGTAGAATAAAACAACAAATGCTTGTTGTGGCGGAACGTCCTACAACACACGCTCTCTTATCTTCAACCACCACAAGGCTCAGATCTGTTTAATCCCCTGACAGCGGTTACATTCAACCCTGACACGCAAGACAAATTATTTCTATAAATGTTAAAGGGGGAAAAAAATAAATAAAAGCTGCTCAGATAAAGGCAGCATTGAAAAAAAAGAAAGAAAAAAAAAGTTTTCAGTCTGGGTGCAATACGAGATTTCAGCATTGTCATAATGTCACGGAGGTTACTTTGGCCTCTGCTTGACGGGAATACCGAGTGTCTGGGAAGGCACCGTGGGTGTTTCTATTTTCTACTGTTGGGACAACAGACACTGCTGTGCTTCGCCTAAATTCTTCGCATTTCATTAGGGTGACTCACTCCTACGTACACAGTATGGAGATCAACATCTTATATAACCTGCCATCAAAATAAAATGACATCCCGATTATTGCAGTTATGACAGATGCACATTTAATGAACCGTTCTCGGATGTCTTCCTTCGATATCGCAATATTTCCCCGAAATGTGTAATCGTTTACCGACTGATTATAAGCCGTGACTGAAATTCACCTCACTAGCCCAAGACAGGGTCATTGTAAGCCTTTAAGAATCTCTTCCTTATAAAATAAAACAAGACGGAGTCTGAAATAAATGCCTGGTCGCAGCGATGTGGCTTAACCCTGTTGCTTAGTAATGATGGTCTTCCACTGCAAATAACTGGCAGCTCGTTTTCCCCTGAGGTGTTTTTTATTTTTATTATTTTTTTTAAGTCTGGCCATAAAGTGGGTGTTGTAGGCGATTACATTCTTGGAAGTGTTCGCAAATTGGGAGAGAGGAATCGGTGGAAGCTGAAGAATACGGGTTAGACGCAGGGGAGGAGAACGCATTTGTTACGGTTTTAGTTTAGTACAACATGAAATCTGAGTATCGTGCAGCCTCAGCGAGAATGTATACAGGCATCAGTCTTCGGCAATGTGCTCGTAATATTCCTTCTCATCCAGTTATATCATCATTGAGTAATACACAGTAAAAAATAAAAAACAATATAATAATATTAGTAATTATAACAAAGACTTTTTCTTTAGTCATAGCTTACAAATGCACACTGAAGGACATGCGAAACATTTCAGCAGGATACCGTAATAATCACCTCAAGGTTCATATTAATGCACCTGCTCGAAAATGTTATTTTATGAATGCCTTCCATGGAAACATAATTTTCCTCCTCTGGATTTTCCTTGCCGTAGGTCTACATCCACTGAAAAAAAAGGAAAAAGCGAAGGCTATCGAGCATTTCTTCGGGGACACGGGGGGGGGGGGGGGGGGAGAGAGAGAGAGAGAGAGAGAGAGAGAGAGAGAGAGAGAGAGAGAGAGAGAGCTCAGCCGGCCAATCAGCTCTCTCTCTCTCTCTAGGATAGTCTCTCTAAATTCTAGTCTCCCACTCTGCGGGAGGGATTCGAACTTTCGATATCTGGGTAATAGGGTGAGGAAACATTTTACATAAAGTTTCTAATCGCTTATTTACATTTATAGGATTTGAGCGACACTTACATTTTTATCTCATTATAGATTTGAGCACTTGGTGGTGGTGTTTGAACCTAGGACCTTCTGGACCATAGTCCAACATTTTAACCACTGAGCTACCCCTGCCATGGGGTACATGATTTGAGAGAAAGAGGTTTGTATGATATTCTTGAATGAATAAAAAATGTTTGTTAATCTAAAACCCTATTCGATAATATTAGTATTATATGGGGACGTGTGATTTGTAATAATTGGAGGTCGTCCGAGATCTTAATCCCGTGCGAATCGGACATGTCGGTAATTTGTGAAGTACAATTTTCCCCGCAAATAGCCTACCAAATTTCGCAGAACACTGAGATGATAATAGTCCTGTCCGAATAAGCAAGGTAGTACATCATGCGATTTTTCAAGGTTTTTGTTTCTTGCGTACCTTTTTATCCATCTTCTGCAAAGAATGGAGGCTGCGTTGGAGTGCTTTGAAAGTATTTGGGGTACTGGCTCATATCGCTGTACACCATACAACAATACAATGTGCAGAAAGAGAAAGCTGAAAACTATTAGAAGAAGCAACATTCTATTGTTTACATCATACAGCTAGACCTATTATGACAAGTGTTTTTATCTTGACATCATATCCGGGAGATGAGTCAGTAAATTCGAATAAAATCGCAGGCTTCACTTATCCAGTGCGAATGCGTCACATGAAATTTAGATGTTTGGAAATTTCTAAATCACACCAGATAAACACTAATCCCGCGCGAATAGAATATTAGCAAATCTCTATGGTATAACAGACTTGGGACCGATGTCAGGAAAACAATACGGTACGATTGTAGCAATTTAGTGCATTTAAACCGTTTAAACAGTGCATTTTAAATAAAACTTTTAATTAAATCAAGATTTTTTTCTTTTTAACTAAATAACAATTATACAAATTCTGCCAACCAGACAGCTCGAAAAACATACTTTAATCACGCTGGGAAGGTGGCACTTCATGATCTGTCCGTCCGTTCATCATTACACTAAGCAAGACCAAAAGAACTGTTTGTGCGTGAGCGGGCAGGAGCAACATCTGGCACAAGCGGGGTTAAACCCCGAGCTCAATGCGGCGCTCTGCTTTTGCAACTTCGCCAGCCCACATGCGCACGCTGCACAACTTGCCGTTCCTGCATGCTATCTGTCGCAAACACAACCGCCGTCTCTCTCGAGTTGCGTGCAACTAATTTAATTGCTCTAGGATTTCTTTCAACATCTCCGGGAAGGCGAACGGTCCTTGAGTCTTCTTGTTCTTGCTGCAATGCAGCAGCGATGCCATCAGAAAAGAAAATGCTTTTTAAAAACAACATGTCCGAGTAACGTCTCCCCAAAATTTTATTTAGAGGAAAACCAAACGCTGCATGGAAAAGAAATCAGGACCTGTACAAAAAAACTTCTCGTTTTCTCGTGTATGTGTCATGTAAAGCAGATAAAGAAAAATGCAAAGAACAGGCAGATGGATGAATAAATGGGTGGCTCGATGGAAAGATTTGAACCTGTAAACTTCTGCTAATGAAGGGAATAATGGTGAAGCACCAGCGGGGATCCTGTTCCACCTGCTGCTAGCGGACCAGCGTTTCTTCAAAACACGTTACATCTTTTCACAGACGCGGTCATGCTGTAGTAGCAGCTTCTTTTTTTCTTTCTTTCTTTCTTAACGCATCTTGCGTCCTTCAATAAGCCAAACAGAAAGTAGAAAGATTGATTTTCGCTAATTAGGACAAAGCTGGCATGATTGACTGAATGAATGCAAAATCGTTTTTGCTACATACTCCATGCATTTGTCTTTGACAAGCGGTTTCTTTCTCTGTACTTGGGAGACATGGAACGATTCAGAAATGAAATCCACCCCCCAAAAAAAAATCCTGAACGAGGAACCACACGTGCACAAGAAAAATAAAAAATAAAAAAAAAAGGACGAGAATGCGAATGATTGTATCCAGAAACAGAGATGCACACTCACCTACAGGACGCACGGATGCCCATGAGAGACGGAGGTGGCCAAGGCTCGCAGGTGAGAGCCAAAGCCATGAACCAGAGGCTGCAGCTTGTGCACTCTGCACACTGAGATATGCCAACAAGAACAGACTCTCTCTCTCTCTCTCTCTCTCTCTCTCACACACACACACACTCTCTCACTTTCTCTCTCTCGCTCCCCCGCTTCCCTGTCACACACTTACACAAACATCTTTCTCGCTCTCTCACTTTCATAATCACATTTTCTGTCTCCGTTTGCCATGCTCTGCTGGCGTCAGCCCTCAAAGCCCGCCCCTTTCTTTCCCTGTCTTGCATTCTGATTGGCTGGAGCAGTCTGGCACTGCATTGCAGGTAAAAAATAAATAAATAAAAAATACCAATACTGTCTCTTTATTTCTCCTTCATAAACGCAGAGCGTTCATATTCTATCCATGGGGCCTCTCCTGCTTATTAATTTTTTTTTCCAGCTTCCTCCCAGCATTATTTTTTCTCTTTCTAAATATTCGGTAGTACCCCTCTAGCCCTTTTACTTCATCTCTCTCTTTTTCTTCACTCTCTCTTTGACTGTGCTGTATTCTGAAAAGAATCCAGCACAGTCAAAGAAGTTTAAGAGCACAAAAGAAGTGGAATCAGACGCCCGTACCCTGATCGGATCCGCGTCCCTGTCTCGTCTCCTTTGACCACAACTTATTCGGAATCACAGGTAGTGCTCAGTGTGGCCCCCTGGTGGAAACAAATCACTAAAAACTACAAATGGTAAAGTAACCTCTTGTACAGTGTATCATAATAAATGTTTTTTTATCTTGCAGACAAAGTGGAATTGCATGGAATTTATGCAGAACAAAACATAATGGGGTGTGCTACTTTAGGAAAATAATAAACATCTGGTTGGGGTGAATTCTTGGTGATCAATTGTCCATAAACTGTCTGGCCAAAATAATATATATATATAGTCGCCATTTCATAAGGGTCAAATTATTGGGCTGCATCAAGCAAAGAAAACAACTAAGGAGAGTTGAAATTACTGGAACTGGGTTAAGAAATATTCAACACATTATAAAAACCTGGAAAGATAGTGCTGAACCATCAACTTTGTGGAAGAAATGTGGCCAAAAAAAATAAATAAAAAAAAAAAATAAAAATAAAAATCATGAATGGAGATCACTTAAACACCTGAAGTTGCATAGTTAAAAAAAAAAAAATCAACAGTAAAAACCAGTTTAATAGTCTAAGTAAGAGCACTGCCATACACACACACACACACACAACTCACAGGACTGGGACTAAACAGTTGTGTGGGTTATCAGAAAAACCCTTTAAAAAAATAAAAAAAAAAGATTCTTGCATTTGATATGGAGCATAAAGTTTGCACTTTGGATCAAAGGAAAAAGGTCATGTGATGAGTCCAGATGGACCCTATTCCTGAGCGATTGGCGTGTCATGCATAGTGCTCGCTGTGTAATGATGTTATGTGACAAAAAATTGTCAGCTGACGACCTGAATGTACTGAATAATCGGGTATGTTTCCACATCTATAGCGTTTTTTCTTCTGCTGATGGCACGGGGTATACTCCAGAACTCAAACTGTGAAAGAGTGGATCTGGGAGGTTAAGAAATTATTTTCACACACTGGCCACCACATTGTTGTCTATAAATCAATGCTAAAGTTGATGGAATAAGCAGAAAAATTTGGATGTTTCCCCTGTTGAGTCTGGGTCTCATTTCAACTTTTTTTTTTTACTCTGTTAAACTGCTTTGTGACAAGGAGCATTATTGGAAGCACTACATAAATAAAACGTAATCGAATTGAATTAAATGAAATCTTAGTATGTGCTACTTTTTCCCGCAGTGTGTACTTCAAAGTGTTTTATTTTCCCTAATATTACAGCAACTTTTCAATGATTACATAACTTTATAGTTAACCAGAATTATATTTTGTTGCTTTTGTTGGGATCGCGTTCAAACAAAAAATAAAAAATCTATGCCATGTTCTCCTCAGATTAACAATACAAACAATAAAGAGTTATGTTCAGGTTTTTTTCTTCTATTCAGTAGCTGTATTGTAATTTTAATTTGTATGTTTAACATTACATTCGTATGTTTAAATCCGAGCTGCTCACCTCCTGTGTGTCCAGCACAGTTTGAACTCCGTCACCAACCAACACACACTGAACCTGCCAATTAACTAATTAGTCAAATCAGCTGCGTTTGACCAGATGTGTGGATTTCAACAGCCCTGGTCTAAATCTTTTCCGATCCGAGTCTCACCAACTAAACAAAAACCAGCGCTGCTGGAACTGAAGCCAGGCGCTTTCTGGGTGAGATCCCTATAATCTTCTTGCTTGAGTACTTAAAGAAGGACAGTACAAGCAAATAAAGCGTGAAACTAAGAGAGCTCTGGTGTTCTGTACGCCCACGTTTACTGCAGCCAGATTCTAGAAATACTCCTCACGCATGTTTACAGAGTCTCCGAAGGACTCAAGGCTAAACTGAATCAAAGAGCTGAAACATTCATAGACGGTCTCTTCATGTGCATCCTATAAAATTATCAGTAAAGCTAATTTCTGTTTAGACTTACAGTACAAGCTACATCTTTTTTTAAATTTGTTACTAAAACATTGCCGACAGCAGCACCTATTTTGGCCTTGAGAACAGCAAGGGACTTTGTTCCGCATGATCCTGGACACGTTAAGACGGCCAAGCTGAAATCATTATCCTGTGCACTTGCTGGTAAACTGTAAACAACTCTTCCCACCTCATTCCAGAGACGCTCAGTAGGACTGCAATCAAAGGACTGAGACGCTCGCCATCTATAGAGCCCGTGTTCATGCTTCTGGTATCATCGCCGTCATGTGTGCGTCATCATGCTGGAAGCGTTCATCAGTGTGTGGTAACTGTTGCCATGGGCAGACCAACTCACTCGATAATGCTGTTCAGTCGTTCTTTAACAAGCAGGCGCCCTAAGTCGAGTCACTTGGAGAGAAAGAACCCTTATCCGGCCAAAAAAACTAATGTGTAATGAGTGCCAGAAAGACGTGTCACAGTCTCAAGGTGAGTGTTTAATATTGATTAAGTGCCTCCAGCTTCAACAACGCAAATATTCTGCGACCTCCTCCTACTCCTCCTTCTTCTGCAAACTCAAGTTTCTCTACGCAAGGTATGTGGCCGCACTGCAAATCTCTCAGCAGTGTAAAATCGGCTCCTGCAGTAAAGACATTATAAATGTTACATGGGCTGGCACAAAATCTGGCAACATTGCAAGAAAATGCTGGTGGACATTTTAAATAAATTGTTTTTAAAGTAAAAAACAGGCTTGTGATCCGAGCAGCGCTGCTCAAGTTAATCCGCGCTACGCGATCCACCGGGCTGCGCAAATAAACCAGATCATCTCTGCACTATCAAGATAGTCGCGCTGCGCCGTCCACTGGGCCGCGCAGATATTTGGTTCAATGGGGTGCCACGGTTTCGTCCCACTTTTGATGTGTTTGGCTTCACATACACTTCGACAATGGAAGAAGACGGTACAGCAGCAGTGAGTTTGCTTACATGTGACGAAACCAACAACGAGGAGATAAAAGAAAAAAGGTGCCTCGTCTGTGTTGTGGAATTGGTTTGGGTATAAGAAAAGTGATACGAATGAGATGAACGTGATTTGAAAGGTACGCAAGTGCACTGTTTTAACAAGTGGTGGAAACGCGTCAAACCTTTTCTATCATCTGAAATCCAAGCATCCAAACGAATATGGCCAAAGTAGGCCTGGGCGATAAAACGATAACGATATGTTTCGCGATAGACACGTGATCGATATCAATAAATAATTTGTTCGATAGAACGTTCGATATTTTTTATTCTTTGTCGGAAGAAAACATAGGTCGCGAAGCTAGTTTGGTTGCTGTCATGCGCACTCGCTCCGCGACCGGCTCTAGGACCTGGAAGTAGTACGGTCGAGATTCAGGAAGCATAAACGGAGACAAGATGGCGTTGACATTGGCACCCGCCCACCCGCCAATTGCGGGTAAAATTCGGCTGTGGCGGTTAATAACTTTAGTCTCACTAGCCACATTGGCAGGTAGTTTATTCTTTGGTATGACAATTATGCCAATATGCACAACTAACATCTATAATAATACTTGCTTTTTGTGTGAGACAACCAGAGGAAAAAGAAACTGAGAAAACGGTATTCTTCTTTTACTGCATTCAGTGCACACGACAAATATAGTATACAGCGCGGTATTGCCCCCTGGTGGCCTGCCAGTGAATTAACATCAAACTCAAATATATTACAACAATATATTTTTGTTGTAGTTTTCTCTAAAGGCATGTGATATAATAAACACATTGCACTATTTTATTACACTTTATTAAGCATTTCTTAAATTCTTTTTTTATTTTGCACCTTAAATGTTAAGAGATAATTGTTAATTGTGACTTTAGACTTATGTTTACATTTTAATTATTAGATTTTTCCATGGTTGTTCACATTTCTGTGTTAATAACTGATGGGACTATGATCAGAGGAAGGTTAAGTTTAAAATAAAAATGTTTAAATATAATATGTTCTTCTCCTGGGCCTTATTTTAAATGGGTCATAAAAAATATCAATAATTATCGATATCAACCGATATGAAACACTGATATCGTGATACAGTTTTCAGCCATATCGCCCAGCCCTAGGCCAAAGTAAAAACAATGCGGCAAACCTCAGCAATTCACAGTTTAAATAAAATTACATTACATTATGTAAAACAGTTTCTTTGTG
The DNA here is from genome assembly GCA_030522415.1 of Channallabes apus. Lineage (NCBI taxonomy): Eukaryota > Metazoa > Chordata > Actinopteri > Siluriformes > Clariidae > Channallabes > Channallabes apus. The sequence goes on from CM060123.1 coordinate 14,304,118, forward strand.
TTTGAATTTTTATTCATGCATTTTCTTATACAAATTGCTATATTGTGATCTATATCGTTATCGAGGTAGAAAATTGCTTCTACCGTGATAGAAGATTTTGGTTATATCGCCCACCCCTACTTTATAGCAAACATAAGTAATAATTCTCTCCTACCACGCAGGATGCCAATGTGCGAATAGTTCAGAGTGTACCATTATAAACAAAGTTTTTTCCGTTCAAATGTCTCTAAAACTGCTATTTTTGACATATTTGCACTCAATGGTGTAAGCATGTGTGAGTGGGTTCAAGAGTGTTTAATTCACTCACAGAGTTTGGAGAAAAAGGCAGAACGGAGGCTTTTACCACCCCCAATCTTTGATAATGTAATGTTACAAAAGTGCGCTTCTGTTGCGCTACTCTGAAGCTTCTGTGATCAGGACCAATTTTGGTCTTTAGCCTAGCGACTGGTTCATGTAAAAATGTATACAAGTATATTTATATTGTTTTTTATTACTTATGGAGTTAGCATAGGGATACATGAATCGCCACACAAAAGAATAGTCACGCGTCATAACGGAATCATTCCCCCCCCCCACATCTCTCATGGCGAACTTGACAAAACTGACATGGGGTGAACATGTGAAACTCTCGGAAAGCAATACGAGCTCGGGATTGAACCATGAACCCATGAGCTGGCGATTTCTTGTTGAAATACTCAACCCAGGGGCCTCCGAGTGGCACAGTGGTAAAGCACTCACCCCATCATCCAGAGATCGCTGGTTCGAACCCCGGGTGATGCTGTTTTCCTCTCACAGCCGGAGGCATAGAGAGAGCTGATTGGCCGAGCTCTCTCAGGGGGGACGGATGAGAGGTACTTGCGCTCCCATATTAATCACGGCTCTACAGCCAATCAGGGGCGTCTGTGAGCTCGCACACGCGGAAGGAGTGGCTAGCGCTTTCCTCCAAGTTTGTTACTCCGCCCCTAATGGTGCGTGAGCAAGCAGTTCGAAAAGATGCGGTGGGCTGATATCACGAGGTTCGGAGGAAACACGGCATAGTCTTCGTGCTCCCAACTGAATGGTAGTGGTAGCCTTAATGTGGGAGCCCCCTAGCGACAGGGAGGAATTGGCCACGACTAAATTGGGGAGAAAAATTTGAAAACGCCAAAAAAAGAAAAAACAAAAAATGAAAAACTAAATACTCAACCCGAACCATACAGACTGGCTGGCTGCTTTTGCACGTAATAAGTAGCTTGTGCTGAAAGCGAAGTCCCAGAAACTGTCAGGATGCTCACAGTATCCTACTTCTTACAGGAGATTATGACAAAACTCTAACTTTTCAGCTACTCCACCATCCTTTTCAATTAGTGTTAAGAAAAACAAACAAAAAAAAAAAGTCATCAAACAATCATCAGTCAAGTGATCAAGTCATCAGCTCACTGCTCCTGAATACGTGTATGGCACTTTACACGAGACGAACATTGTGATAAATCTACCAATACCTCTGCCCTGAACAAAAAAGTGAATCGTAAAAAGGACAGTGCAGCATCTGCAAAGTGTGTATCTCCTGAAGCATCCCTCATGCCATGCCTTGTTTGGTACGAGCTCTCTGCAGTCGAGCACGGCCCAGTACTGCAGCTGAGGAGGAAGGCACTTACATAACACAAGCAGCACTTGCTGCAAGGCAGTGTGAAATACATGATGCACTTGTGTGGCACTGTGTAGTTTGTTTCACCCCCACTTTAGAGGTTTGTCGTCATGTTATTGTTTGCCTCTTCTTAAAATACAAGAAAACGAGTCTACAAGTCAGAGCTATTTACACATGAGAAGACACAGGTATAAATGACCGAGCTAAGGACGAGTCAGCAAATCCTAGACAGAGGTTCGAAAGACGCTGCTCTATCAGGACACACACCGCCCCTTACACTCCCGCCCCTTCGAAACTTAGGAGGTCCGACAACCAGAGTCGGTGCGCTCATTAAATATAAATCGTCTCATCAATAAGTAAACGTCCCCGTTCCATGACTGCAGCACTGCCACCGCTCTCTGCCACACACACACACAAGCACTTACTTGCACCTGAGTCCACTGGCCAGCTTCACCACAGCTGTGTTAAGTGAAACGATCCAGTCCAAGAGCCACATTGCGTGGGATGAAAAAGTGGAACAAGACGGAGCAGCCAGAGCCTCTTTCTTTTCCTTTCCCCCCTTACGCCTTACGTACTGTTTCTCTTCTTTCCGTCTCTCACTCTCTCTCTCTCTCTCTCACACCCTGCCACACTGCCTGCTTGCTTCAGCACTACTAAATACTACTGAGGCAGAAAACATGAAAATGAAGGGGAGGGAAAGATGGAGGAGAGAAGGTGGTAGCTTAGTGACTTGAGTGACACTTGCTCTGCCCAGCAGGATGGCGCACGAACGCGCGCACACATACACACACACACACTGCAGGAGCGAGAGAACATGTGGAGCATGAACACAAATAACGCAGCTGTGTTAGGAGCAGGTTTCATCATTTTGCATCAGACAGATACTGTGCATTACATAAATGACACCATTATTTTTCACAATAATGCAGAAATTTTGTTCTGGTACACATTTCATTGCAGAGGAAACTGATGGACATCAATGTTTGGCAGCTGTGTCAAGAACGTACAACATTGAGGATATACAGCAATGTTTCCTGTACATTACCTCACCTGACAACTTTTACACCTTTTGCAAGTTCTGCAGAATCGACTCAAATCCACCACATCTACTGTCTCGGCCACTATAACAGCTCCCAAATACACAGCTGATAACATGGACACCCTTCTCTACACTCCTTAAACCTGCAATGATGGAACTACTACTCTACTCACCCATCAATCAGTACACAATGAGGGGGATCTGATGTGTCGAGATTAGGGTTGTGTACCGAACACCGGTGCCAATACGGCACCGGTACCTATAGAACCGGTATGTACCGGACCGAAACAGAACGCGAATTTCGGTGCCACTTAAATGCCTGAACTGTCGATTGAAATATTTGTTCTCTAGATTCATATATTTTGTAGATTAATAGTTTATTAGATTAAATTAAAGAAATTAAAAGCATAAATCATCCGGAAATGAGAGACCATCCGACATGCGCGTGAATGCAGTAACTAACGTTACACTCGCCCTGACGTCAGCAGGCGGTCTACCGATAGCTTAGCATGCTAAATTAAACAACTCTCATTAAAATGCCTAAAACTAAACAGTCGAAAGTGTGGCTGTATTTCACAAGAAAGGATTCCGGCACCGCGACGTGCAGCGAATGTTTTACAGCAGTTGCGTGTAAAGGCGTAAACACGTCAAATCTAATGAAACATTCGAGGGCAGACGGAATAAAGTTAAAAGCAGACGGAGGCACCGTGTTTTCTTGTGGACAACAGCTGGCGCTATCAGTGTGGACGACCCTCAGTCCCAGTCATACCAACTGTAGCAAAAAGGAGTCACCGATTATGATGACGTCAGCAGCCTTTCCGCAGGTCAGTAGTAGGATAATGTAACGTTAATAGCAAAATGCAAATCTTGCATTCATGCTAACAAATAGTCAAACGATTTGTAAAAAACTAATGTAACATGGATTCTGTTTATAATTATGGCTTTCCAGCTAGTACTAGTAGCACTACAACAGTGACCCCATTTACCATTGTAAAGAAGACTATACATGTCCTGTGCAGGGCAATAAGTCAGGAAAGGAGTCATATTTTGACAGAAAAGGCAAATATGGTGAAATTTCTGCAAAAGAATTGCTAAAATTTGAAGCTTACATATTCATATATACTTTAAACTTTTAATATATTGTTAAATTTTAAGTATAAAATTTTTTGTTCAATAAAAATTAATTCTTGAGTCATCCACTATAATTTTGTGGCTTAAAAGTATCGGTTCAGGCACCGTTTTCAAAGTATCGATTTGGCACCGGTATCGAAAAAAAACCAAACGATACCCAACCCTAGTCGAGATTCATGTATCAGAGGGGTTAGACATAGCTCAGTGGTTAAGGCATTCGACTACGGTTCGGAAGGTCCAAGGTTCAATTGACCATCATTTGCCACTGTTGGGCCCTTAACCCTCAATTGCTTAGATGTATCATGAGATAAAAATGTAAATCGCTCTGGATAAGGGCGTCTGCCAAATGTCTAAATGTAAATATATCGCTACACTGACGCCAACATTGATTTTAGCTGCAAATTATTTTTTACATTTATAACTATTATAACTACTATGTGCTATTATAGCAGCACAGTGCTTAGTTAGGACGGTCACGTTGCACCTCCAGGGTCCGAGTCTAATTCCCACCTGGGGAGTTTGCATGTTCTCCCCGTGCTTGGAGGGTTTCCTTCCTACAGATTAGGCTAACTTGTGTTCCCCAAAATTGCCCGTGTGTCGTGACTGACAAACAGGCGCCGAGCTGGCAATCGGATCACTTAAGTAATTGCCACTGAAAGTATGGATATATCTCTTGGCTGAAGAGGGAACGTCGCCTGACATGCCGCTCAAATTGTGAATTCGGTAATGTTTTTCATGAAAATCAGCAAACAGGTTGTAATATGCTGCCATTAAGACACCTGAGCAGCTACGCCCAGGGCCCTCACATGAAATATTTCTGCATAGCTCAGACACTTGCTATACATACAAAGCCCGGTACACAGATCTCACTGAGCTAAACAACTTTTGCATTGCATGTCAATTGGTGAAAGGTGCTTGTGTCCGCTCATCGTTGCTTGCAACTATATTTCAAGCTCCCAGTCAACTCGCTTTCTGTTCATCTCAACAGATGATGTTTTAAAATGTGCAGTGCATACATATACGTATTTGTTGTTGTCTTTTTATGTACAATAACTAATCGTACTAAACTGCTTACCACCATCTGTACAACCTGAGCTTTTAAGAACGGACACCAAATTAGCACTGTTTCCATACCAAAAAAAAAAAAAAAAAAAAAAGACAAATAATAGCAAGGAGTACTATGATTCAGAAATGTTACAAGAACTCCCAAATAACATTGTAATACTGCCTTCAGCATTATTACATAACAACCTGCCCAAACCTGGATCAGGTATAATAAAGGTTATTCGGCAGATATGGAGGAAAAGTTTGGGCTTGAGTTCCACCACTCTCTCTCAGACGATCCAGGACAAAGTAGCTTGGAGTTTCTGATCAACGATCCTGCGTCAGACGTGCTGTGAGCAGGCCAGAAATAAGAACCACACTAGCTTGTTCTTCAGTGTGTTATATAGTACAATTGCATAACAGACCTCCTCAGGGCCTCTAGGTGTTGTGTGAAATGGGGGGCGAGGGGGGGGGGGGGGACCACAAACACACACAGTCCCAGAAGTGTGTGAGCAGCACTGAGCTCTGCTAATCAGAAGACATGGCCTGCATCACATTTCGTGCCACTATTTTGGGCTCTCTGACTCAAAGGACTGCAGTGACCCATAACTATCTGTGCTTAAAACTCGGTTCAAAGCTGACCAACCAGGGTCACCTACATTTAACGCAAACAAACTTTAGAATAACTACTAACTTTTGCTTCAATGTAGATGTTTTCCCATTTTTAAAAAGTTGCTAATCTTGCATGCTTCACTTTTACAACCTCAGAATAATCTTCTATAGAATGCTCATGTTGCTTAGCTAGTTTTTGTTCGTTTCATTCCTAGTTATGTTTTTTTACGTTAGTTTGGGGGTGTATGGTTGTCACTTGTAAGCACTGTCCTACAAGTATCCATCTCATGCCACTGATTTGGTTAGTGGAATGTACAGGGGCAGGCATTGGGGGTTTGTCACTTTTCCATGACATAATGGATTTTGCATATTAAAAAACACACACCCGTAAATTTTAATATGTTATTTGTTGCTTCGCTGGCAGGTTTTGTATCAGGTTCCTGCTCTCTAAGATGATCTGGCCTTTATGCAGGTTAGCGGTCCATTTAAAAGGATGTTCATTTCTATGAACATCCTTTTAAAAAGATGTAAATACATGGCCTGCGGGAAGGTTTACAAAGGTGGGTGAGAGTGCAGTGCACTGATGAGAAGGAAATGAATTTGAATGGTAAAACATGTCCAAGCCAGATGTAAAACTTGTTACCAACAAAGTGAGTGAATATTCACTGCAATCGTGGCTTTCAATTTGGGTTTGAAACAACTGGCTACAGTTTGTGAGAATCACAACCCGTCATGGTAAATCACTATACTTATTACTGAGTTATTATGGATAGTGTGTTTGACTGGTTACTTCAGCTTAATAGGGTTAATTAAAATCTCAATACCGCAAAAACAAGAAAGCAAACAAAAAGTCAATAAATTTATCAACCTCATAAATTTATCAACCTCCATAATAGGTTTATAAACTAATTATAAACGAATGAAACTAAAACGAATTAAATGTTAAATTAATTAACTGCTAGTGAAATTTAAGGAATAAAAATCTCTAACAATTAGACAAAACATTATGGTGCATGTTTTAAGATAAGATATAAATACATAAATACTGCACATGATTTTCATAATATTCTATAATTAGTGGTTTTGCATGTGATATTGTTATTGTGATACTATTGCACCATGTATCAGGGCATGATAAAGTTCTATTGATTATTCTGTCATGACCGCTCCCGAATGAAGAGGGAAGAGTTTAATTGCCATGGTATAAATGTCGTCCTGTGTCGTTCAGTTTTAGAACTTGGTAGTCTCAGTCTGTGGCTGAACGTGCTCCTGTAGGGCAGTGGTTCCCAAACTGTGCGGTCCCAGTCCCCCAAGAGGGGTCGTGGAATAATTTCAAGGGGTCGCGAGACGGATTAAATGATTTTTTTTTTTTAATGATTTTAATACACATTTTTCAAGTAAATGTTATTTAAAAAAATCTGATTTGTAAAGATATTACTGAGTATGAGTGTTTAAATTGAGTGTTAAAAAAAATAATTCGTGACTCAAAGATATGACATCACTGTGCAGCGACTGGCTCACTAGTTATTGCTACAGAACACAACTGCACGTGAAAACCGCAACTGCCGAGATGGATAAATTTGTTATTCGCAATCAAAAAATGTTGAGGAAATTGTTTGCCTGAGTCATCAGAACCATGTACATCGACCAAGCAAAAGAGCAAGACCCCGTCAGTCCAAAGTACAGTAGGAAACGTCGGAAATATGAGGAAGAATTCATAAATGCAGTATCAGTATTCACTATAGCAACCGAATACACGAGTTGTCCCGTGCAGCAATGGATGTACTGCTTCAATGTGGATCTACATATTTGTGTGAGCAGTTTTTTTCCGCTGTTACATATATAAAAAATAAATACAGCTCGCTTCATGATGTGGAAGATGATATGCGGGTTGCTGTATCCACCATCAGGCCACGAATTAAGCTTTTGTGCTGCCAAAAACAAGTACACCCTTCCCATTGAAAGGTAAGCCAAAATTATTTTGATGTATAGTAAATGGAGTCAAAATACTGTGAACAGCTTGTTATGTTTATTGCTTGTTTTTGATATTGGGGGTCGCGAGATCTTGTCGATCTTCAATTAGGGGTTGCTGGCTTGAAAGTTTGAGGACCACTGCTGTAGGGCATCAGTGACTCATGTAGGGGATGTGATGTATTGTCCATGATACTAAGAAGTTTCTTCAGCATCCTCCTCTCATACCTCAACTAGAGACTCCAGCTCCACTCCAATGACAGAGCCCGTTTTCTGATGAGTTTGTTAAGTCTGTTGGTATCATCTGGTTTTAATCTGCTACCACAGCAGACTACAGCAGAGAAGATAACGCTGGAGACCACAGAAAGGTAGAACATCTGAAGCATGGTTCTGCATGCATTTTCTCCTGAGAAAGTACAGGTGACTCTGACCTTTTTTGTACATAGCATCAGTGTTCTTTGACCAGTCCAGCGTTTACTGTCTGACCCTTGCAAACTTGCAAAAGCCAAAGCAAACCAATACCAGTTTTTAAAACATTTTAGTTAAAGTAAGTAAATGTTTCTTTTTATCATCCTATTTTATGATCCAAATCTACCTCCCTTTTCTTTCAGCACCTTTTTCTTTCACCTGTCATAAGGCACCCTTAAATGTATGACAGAAGATACAGCAAGCACTGTGTATACACACATACAGTACTGTGCAAAAGTCTTAGGCACCATATTATATGCTGTAACAATTTTGTTATACATGTTTATAATATCTGCATAATTATGTACAAAATCATTCAGTATTTCTATAAATATTAATAAATAAATAACATTACAGGAGAATATATGCATGGCTGTAAAGGAAAAATATATAGTACAAGATGGAAACAAAAAACCTAATGTACGCTTCTGAGATTTGCATAAAAATAGAAAGGAGCAAGTGTGACAAAGTTCCTAGAAGAACTCGTATTCTCCAGCAAGCTCAGTAAAACCTAACAACTATTTTACTTATAGTAATGTGAAAAAGTCTTGGGAACATACAAAAATATGGCATAAGCAAAAGATGCTTTTGAAAACATTTCTGCATAAAAGAAACGTCTATAAAGAGCAATAAAGAGTAATAAAATAAACAGTTAATATTTGGAGTGAAAACTCGTGCTTTAAATTTTTAGACACAGATTTGTGAAGTTTTATAAGAAAACAGCTGTCAGATTTTACTGAGCATGCTGGAGAATGTGTTCTTCTGGTAACTTGGTCATAATCGCTCCTTTATTTTTATACAAATACATTTTTAAGTTATATATAGAAATACTGAATGATTTTGTACATACTTATGTAAACATGATAAAAATATATAACAAGATTGGTACAGCATATAATATGGTGGACTTTTGCACAGTACATATATGCACAGTATATATATATTTTAAATATCTCGCAGTACGCACACACCCTCACACACTCATTTACACATTACGGGCAATTAGGGAGCGACAGTTAGCCTAATCTGCACGTCTTTGGACTGTGTAAAATACTATCCAAGGACTTTGGGCACAAGATGGGGTACACCTTGGATTGGTCACCAATCTATCTTAAGGCACTCACACACACACACGCTTATTCACCTACTGTAACTTACATGTCTTTGGTCTGTGGGAGGAAGCCAAAGTACCCGGAGAAAACTCACCAAGCACGAGGAGAACATGCAAACTCCATGCACACAGATGTGATGCAGGAATCAAACTCGGATTTTAGATGTGCAAGGCAACGGTGTTAACCACTAAGCCACCTTCCATGTCTAATAGTACAGAAAGAATTAAGTATGAGCTTTGTACAATGTGCAAGAAAAACATATAGTGAATATTAAAAGACGTTGAAAATTTGCTCATTTTCCCAATTTTTTTTCTAGTTTTTGTCTGCAATTTTCATTTATTGGCTCTCACTTTGTCCTTCACCCTCTTAGATGGCATCATATAGCTGCAGTTAATTCTCGTGATTGCCGTCTCCACTACTTCTGTTAAACGACTTATAAAAGTAAATAAACGCTGGTAAAATAAATAAATAGTGAGCAAGAAGCTAGCATTAACAGTGAAATCTGACTGTCCTCCCTCACTGCAAATACACAGTATGCTTAATGTGTTTCTAGGTGAAGCTTTTTTTTTTTTTATTAGGAGGCTTCAGCCAGTAAACTATATAGAGCCTGAAAATAATAACCTGGCCTTTCATTTTGAGTATTACATATGAAACAATGGTTTTTACAGGTCATGTACCATAGTCTAGGTGCATTTTGTTATTGCAATCAGAAATTGATTTGATTGCGAACTTAAAGCTGAGATAAAGCTTGTTGTGCTAAACTGCAGTCATATTAAATGTTGAGTGATATTGTATGAAAGGATGCAGAGGTTATATAATCTTGCCTGTAGGTGGCGCCAAAATCCACATATAAATCATTTAAAATGCATAGTATTAAACTTCATGTAGATGAAATTGGAAATCTGGTGAAGTTGCATTTCAAAGTAGTTTCAGGGCAGTTACTCTGGAATTAGTTTCATTTATTTTTAAGTCAAGATGTCAACTTGATTAATTGTATTTATTTGCATAGCTTTAACTAAGTGTGCCAGTAAAATCTGAACACCAAACTACTCATTATCAGATACTGTCAGCTATTTCACTTACTGTGAACAAGGCTATGTTTTGAAATTATATTTTAAAGTGTTGAGTTATCAATATTTACTAGGAAATATTTGTTACAAAAAAAAGAACCTCTAAAAGTACACATGAAATTCAATTAAAAAGAAAAAATAAATGGAACTAAAATTTACAATCAACCCTGACATATTAAATGTTTCATGGAAAAGTACAGTACAATCAGAGCTGAGGAAAGCAAGCATGTAGTGAGAATTTTATTTTTAAAAAAACTGTGAATGTCTATATTGAAATGTCAGACAATTTCTTTTAAGGAAATCTTAAAAACACTGGCGTAATTAAATTAAAATCCACGAATCATAATAGATTTGTATATTCTCTACAGTCAGAGTTTGAGACTGAATGTAGTCTAATCTTTATTTTTGGATTCTGGGAAATGCATGCCATGGCAAAACTGAAAGAGCGCATCTCTGGTAATTAGCACGACAAAAAACACATCAAAAGGCACTATTTAGTGGAAAACGTTTTGAGGAGCAAGTCCTAGCAAGCTACAAAATTTAATACTGAATCAAAATGATTCCTAAATCAGCCGTTGTCTGTGGTTAAAGGTTTCACATGATGTAATTTATATCTGCAGAAAAAAAATACCTTGGGAACCTTCTACCAAAGAGGGTCAATAGGGGTCGCATTGGGTACCTAATTAAAGTTAAAAAGACAAGCCATTGAGAGAACATAACATTGGGGAAACTTTATATTTAATTAATCTCTGTTGAGGACAAATTTCCATACTATGACTTTGGCTTATGAGTAGGATACATGTCGATAGGAAATAACAGTAATGAATTTAGGATGGATATCTTAAAAAGGTATACTTAAGATGTATCCAAACCAGATAAGAGATCAGGATGTGCTTTTCTGCCAGGATGTAAGGTGGTGATGGTCATAAGCTACAAGGTTGATAAGGATATAATCGTTATGAAGAGGAACAAGTAGTTATCTGGAGTAATGCACAACAGCATGGTATGAGATACAGGACGCAATGAGGTAAAGGAGATCACTCGGGATCACCAACAACGAATGTTATTCAAGAACCCTTTATTATGCTTGGTATGACTCTGCGACAACCCAACTCCTACCTATTGCTAATTTTAAAGACCATCCCGCATGTTAGATGTTTTCTTTTTTTCAGAACCGTACCATGCAGTGCAACATGCATGCTGCATTTGGGTAATTTTTTGCTTGTTTGTTTTTACTTATTTGCAGATGTCGGCTGATAAACCAAACCAAGGAATAATACTGCCGGAGAAATGGCATGCGATCTGAATATTTGGAAGTACAAAAAGACAATCAGATTTCACTACATTTTACTGATTCAACTGCATGCATTTCCCTGCATTCAGATTATGCTGAATTCACGTATTCACTTACGTGTTCACTTTACTTGACAACAATACCAGATTGCTACATCAGTTAAACTCTCCGACAAATTCACGCTCACAGAACACTAATAATTCACCAATTAGGCCAGAGATTAGTGAATGATTAAATTGTACAACTCAATCGCTTCCCTCATCTATGGGGCAATATGGCCTTATTTTTGTGCCAAAAATCTGAACGCAAAACGTGCAATTCCAGAGTATGTCAGTTACAGGATTAAGGAGCACTGCCAGGAAATTATAGATAATGTAAGGGAATTTTTACAGTGATCACTTTTCAAATCAAAACTATGGGTCTAAGGGAAGCACAGTTTTAAACAATGGGGTTTTCCCCCTAAAACAATGGGCCCCACAATAAATAAATGAGCTAAAGTTATAGAAGCTGAAGTTTAATCAGTATTAATTACCAGTGAAACTGGCAGTGAGTTGTAGAGACAGCAAAAGCAGTTCTACTTCTACACACTATATTTTGAGGAATACACGGGTGCATCTCAAAAAATTCTATATAAAATGTTATATTCATATATAGATTTCATTACACGCAGACTGAAATGTTTCAAGGGTTTATTTCGTTAATTTTTTATGATTATGGCTTACAGCTAATGAAAACCTAAAATTCCGTATCTCAAAATTAGAATATTGTGAAAAAGTTAAATATTGAGACTCATTGTCACTCTAATCAGCTAATCTCAAAACACCTGAGAAGGTTTCCTGATCCTTTACATGGTCTCTGAGTCTAGTTCAGTAGACTACACTATCATGAGAAAGACTGCTGACTTGATAGTTGTCGAGAAGACAATCATCGACACCATGCACGTGGAGGGTAAGACAAAAGGTCATTGACAAAGAAGTTGAGGTTTAAGGTGTGAGACAAGACAATGCAGAAGAGCTGAAGGCCGCTATTAGAGCAACCTGGGCTTCCATAACATGCCACACCGCATTGCTGCACTAATTAATGCAAAGAGAGCCCCGACCAAGTATTAAGTGCTATACATTTTCATATTTTTCACTAGTACAACATTTGTGTGTTAAAAATCTCTTATTTACTTAAGTAATATTATAATCTTCTGAGATGCTGAATTTTGGGTTTTCATTAGCTGTAAGCCATAATCATCAAAAAAAATAAACACTTGAAATACATCAGTCTCTGTGTAATCAATCTACATGTCCTTCTCAAAAAATTATCAGTCTTACCCATGATTGCGGTTTTGAGTAATGAACCAGGCTGGGAGTTTTTAAAAGCCTCAGGAATCTTTTGCAGGTATTTAGAGTTAATTAGTTGATTGAGATGATTAGGTTAATAGCTCGTTTAGAGAACCTTTTCATGATGTGCTAATTTTTTGAGATAGGGATTTTGGGTTTTCATGAGCTGTATGCCACAATCATCAATATTAAAACAATAAAAGGCTTGAACTACTTCAGTTGTGTGTAATGAATCTAAAATATATGAAAGTCTAATGTTTATCAGCACATTACAGAAAATAATGAACTTTATCACAATATGATAATTTTTTGAGAAGGACCTGTATGTAACGTGAATTTCACTTTTTGAATTGAATTACTGAAAAACTTTTTGATGATATTCAAATTTATTGAGATGCACCTGTATACACATACACACCCAGTGGAACCGCCGCACAATCACCCTGACCAATCAAATATACCATTACATTTCATCTGCCTAAAACCACACTATTGTGGTTTTAAGTCAACAGAATGGCCTTGGAAGATAAGAGAGCAGGTTATATTGTGTTACTGCCAGCTGTACTAGTTCTTGTGGAAATGCAGTGTTTCCCTGAGGTCTGAAATATACAAACCTGATTCCAAAAAAGTTGGGACACTAAAATTGAACATAGATGACAGATCAAAAGTTTAATCCGATAAAATTTATCATTTTAAAAGAAAAATATGTTGATTCCAAATTTCACGGTGTCAACAAATCCCCAAAAAGTTGGGACAAGTAGCAATAAGAGGCTGGAAAAAGTAAATTTGAGCATAACGAAGAGCTGGAAGACCAATTAACAGTAAGTAGGTTAATTGGCAACATGATTGGGTATAAAAAGAGCTTCTCAGAGTGGCAGTGTCTCTCAGAAGCCAAGATGGGTAGAGAATCACCAATTCCCACAATGTTGCGCAGAAAGATAGTGGAGCAATATCAGAAAGGTGTTACCCAGTGAAAAATTGCAAAGACTTTGCAGTTATCATCATCAACTGTGCATAATATCATCCGAAGATTCAGAGAATCTGGAACAATCTCTGTGCGTAAGGGTCAAGGGCGTAAAACCATACTGGATGCCCGTGATCTCCGGGCCCTTAAACGACACTGCACCACAAACAGGAATGCTACTGTAAAGGAAATCACAGAATGGGCTCAGGAATACTTCCAGAAACCACTGTCAGTGAACACAATCCACCGTTGCCAGCTGAAACTCTACAGTGCAAAGAAGAAGCCATTTCTAAGCAAGATCCACAAGCACAGGCGTTTTCATTGGGCCAGGGATCATTTAAAATGGAGTGTGGCAAAATGGAAGACTGTTCTGTGGTCAGACGAGTCACGATTCGAAGTTCTTCTTGGAAATGTGGGACGCCATGTCATCCAGACCAACGAGGACAAGGACAACCCAAGTTGTTATCAACGCTCAGTTCAGAAGCCTGCATCTCTGATGGTATGGGGTTGCATGAGTGTGTGTGGCATGGGCATGTCTGGAAAGGCACCATCAATGCAGAAAAATATATTCAGGTTCTAGAACAACATATGCTCCCATCCAGACGTCATCTCTTTCAGGGAAGACCCTGCATTTTTCAACAAGATAATGCCAGACCACATTCTGCATCAATCACAACATCATGGCTGTGTAGGAGAAGGATCCGGGTACTGAAATGGCCAGTCTGCAGTCCGGATCTTTCCCCTATAGAGAACATTTGGCGCATCATAAAGAGGAAGGTGCGACAAAGAAGGCCCAAGACGATTGAACAGTTAGAGGCCTGTATTAGACAAGAATGGGAGAGCATTCCTATTTCTAAACTTGAGAAACTGGTCTCCTCGGTCCCCAGACGACTGTTGAGTGTTGTAAGAAGAAGGGGAGATGCCACACAGTGGTGAAAATGGCCTTGTCCCAACTTTTTTTGGGATTTGTTGACACCATGACATTTTGATTCACCATATTTTCCCTTAAAATGATACATTTTCTCAGTTTAAACTTTTGTTCCGTGATTTATGTCCTTTCTGAATAAGATATTGACATTTGCCATCTCCACATCATTGCATTCAGTTTTTATTCACAATTTGTTTAGTGTCCCAACTTTTTTGGAATCCGGTTTGTACAGCACCTGCAGTGGAAACCCTCGGAACGGCCTGGCATTACCAACAGCACCAAAGTAGTCTACTATATACAACAGATTAACCTAGGTAATATGATAAACTGAATTGAATTTTAGAAAACTACACAAACATGACTTAATTTAAAATATGGTTCACCTAGGCAAAGAAATAGTAAAGATTTATATGAGCACATGTCAAGATGACCAATAATAATAAGTCATTCCCATATTCCGATAGCAGGAACACGTGCACATTTTAAAAGTAAGAACAACTTTGGTTCTACATGACATATAAGAAAGCCCAAATACACATGTCGGAAGCCTCCTTCATCGACACACACACCACCAGGACTTCCATAAAGGCAGTTTTTATTTAAAAAAAATCTGTACTACTTGATTTCTTAAGGGTAAATCCTCCTGGGTTTTTAAAGAAGAGCCCATTCACCGTGCGAAACTATGTTTCTCTGCAGTGCATGTGCAGCCATCACTACACCCTTCTTATTCTTTTTACAGAAGCTGGCATCCACTGCCTCTCAGTACACCGCTCTCGCATGACCACTAGTTTACCTATTTATTCCGCTAGCATGAGATCGAACTGTCCGCTACTAGTAATCGATTGTGGATGGCATTGTTCTCCCCGACAGATTTTTGAAAAAGATGTGCAACTATACTTGGGCGACCCGCCCAAGTATACTCCATGTGTGGGAAACACTGGAATGTGTCACAGAGAATGCAAATACATGAAAACAATGGGTTTTTTCACAAATTTATGCATGGTATCCACAGGACACACATGAAAAATTATCACTGTTTTTAGGAATACTCCCAATATAGTCTCAGAACATCAGTAAACAATCTTGGATCAGTTAAGTAGAAATCAGAGACTGAGAGGCACCCATAAATTAGGTTGATCAGTAAAAAATCCATTGCTCAATAAAGTTGAAATGAAAATGAAATGAAAGTTAAAGGGTGATCCAATGAAGATTATCGGTGTGAAGTACAAGATCGGGATTCTGTATTTGTTCGAACCTAATCTGAGCCACACCTTGATAGCAAACCAAACCAACAGTGGAATATGTTGCTGGCAACATCATGTTCTGTGGATGCTTTTTATCTACAGATACTGGATGTCTTATGAAAAAATTTTTTTTTTCTTTAATGGATGAAGCAACACACTGAAAGGTTATTACAAGAGATCTTTGGTCACTCTGCATAAAAAAAAAAAAATCCTCAGCCACAAATCCAGGTACACTAAACCCCAAAGGCCAGTTTATTTAACATGAAGAAAAAACATGGTTCATGGTTCAAGAACATGATCCAAGAACACGATGTGAGGTACTCGGACACGGTTCAAATCAGATGTGAAAGCTCCCCTTACCAAAACTTGGAGATCAACCATAACTAAAAATGTAACAAGGCCACCCGTGTCATCTGAAACTCGTGTATGTGTCCAGAATGTGCCAATCTCATCCTCCGAACGGATAATAACAGATAAATTACGAAGGCTGACGACTTCCTTGTATGCATCATCTTTGTGTTTATTGTCGAATTGCCAACAATGTGCGCACACTGGAGTTAGGTGTAGATGCGCATGTATCCTCAGGTATAGAACAACGTTATTAACGTCAAAGCTGACCCAAATTACGGCAACCATCCTTGGGCATGGTACAAGGCAACTGTACCTAGTGTGAAAAAGGTCTCGGGTCCCAAACACAAGGCCAAAGCAAGATAGGAGTAAATAAAAAAATACATTTAAAAAAAGTTGACTTCTACAAATTAAGGTCAAATATAGATCTGAACCTGTGGGACTGTTTAAAAGCTGCAGTCAACAAACAACACCTAACCAATGTGAAGAACCTGGTGAGAATATACTGTACACAGAGGAGTGGGTGAAAATCAATCCCAAAAAGTGTGCAAATACGATTTTATCAAGATACCTAGGGGCCAATCTGATAAAACGTTTGATTCCCTATCGTGATTTTATAAATATCCCGATTTGATATTGGAGCCTTTTTTTTCTTTACAATTTTAATACTTTCAACCTTTTTCTTAAGGTTCAGTAATAAACTTGTGTATGCATCTCTATTTTATACAGTATATATAAAACTGAAATTCTGTTTGGTCTGCCACCAGCAGCTGGTGTATGGAAGGCTGTTTTAGCAAGTCGGCTGGGCAACAATAGGCAGCGTCACAAATCTAACAGCAGGCAGCATCGTCTTCGAATCTAACAGCAGGCAGCATCGTCATCAACTAGTAGGTCATACTACGAGGTAATAATACAGTATACCTTCAGAAACGTTGGAGTAGCGTGAGGAGCGGCAGCGACTTAACTGCACCACTCAATTCGCAAGTACCGAAGGCAGCACCTTTAGTTGTTTTAAGTCTTTCAGCTGTTCATGCAAGCGGTCATCAAAGCAGACCATCCAATTCGAACAACAACTTGGCACAGGTCTTTGCCATGTGCCCTTTCTGACGATACCCTCCCATTTTTTTAAATCCAGGCTCAGGACGGTCACTGCATCCCGGCACTGGGTGGTCACCAATGTGCCGATACATGAAACCACACAGTACACACAAAAAAATGTGATTCTTAACTAAATCAATTTACCATTCTCTCGAAAAGCTAGGAACCCAAAATAACTTAAAGCTATTACTGCAGTAAAAAGTTGGTTCAACCAAGTACTAGTCTGAAAGACTGAAGAACACTTATCCAAGAAGCATTTCTCACTTGGTTTTTTTTTTTCTTTCTTAAAATACCTACTGACAATAATCTGAATGCATTTCCAGAACAAGAAATAATGTCTGGAACAATCTGTGGAGTTGCTATTTATAATCCAAACAAATCTGAGAACTGTTAATGGAGTTGAATACTTTTGTAAGGCCATACAGTAGATCTCTGTGATCTCCTCTCCTTTTTTGCTCTGGGGGGGAAAAAAGAACTTACTTCTTAACAGTTTTTTTCGGCTTGGTCCTTTTCTTCCTCGCCTGGAGTGCAAGCACTGTCAGGGCATGGAAAATAATAGTAAGCAAGAAGCATTAATAATAATAATAATATTAATATTATTAATAATAATAATAATAATAATAATAATAAGAACTTTGGTCGCGCTTTAACTCACTCCTCAGTCCAATGTCAGGAGCTAATTTAAACTTGCTAGCAAGTGTACGAGTGATAATCTTTCCTGCATTCCAAACCCCTCCATACGCCCTATGTAGGTGCACTAGTCAGGGTTTCAAACAACGGCCCCTTAGTGTTAACACGTAGCGCCCTGAATGTTTACTTAGGGAGATATTTGGGACACGTCCATAAGCATGGACGAGGCGTTTAAAAACTGACAAACTAGTTATTTTTTTAGCAAACAGATAATAAAAGTCAATTCGGACTGTAGAATTATATTCTTATTAAAAATATAAAACATGGGGGGAAAAAACAAAAAAAAATTATTACGTGGTTTATGAGATTACGCGCGTGAAACCTAACCGTTGCCAGGCAGTGAGTTAGCCGTTGCTAGCTAGGAGTGTAAAATAAGTAACGAAAAAAAAGACAAGACAATTTCCACCATGTCGCAAATAAATAATAATAATAATAAAAGGGAAGAAAAAGTTTAATCCTAGTAATAAAGTGAAATATTAACATTTTAGCTGATAAGCCGGGAGTGAATGTTATACAAATACGTAAAACAAGCCTAAACGTCTGTTATTGTTGTAAACACTTGGTAACGGTTAAACATAACGTCACACAAGTTAGCACTTTCGCTGCATTCACACCCTCGTGTGTGTGTGTGTGTGTGTGTGTGAGCAGTAACATGAGGCTTTTGTTCAGCAATCACAGTGCACGGTTACTAGTTTTGTTTGTTTTGCTAAATCTATCTTCACCACACATCATCTAACACTTTCCTAACACTTTTCCGTATTGTGTGTATTCCTATCCAGGAATGTTCACCGTGCCGTGGCGGTGTGTGTTTGCTCACCTTTCCTCTCCATGCTGTAGTACCGGCTCTACCGCGTGCTTGTCACTGGAGAGAGAGAAAAAATCCCAACACTTAACTTCCTTCTGATTATTCACACAGCGGGCACTTTCTAAACCCGTTAAGCAAACATTTCAAATATTAGGAGGAACATAAATATATGCAATAATTATACGCATAATTTTCCGTCACAACAGCATATCTGTGTATGTGTAATAGCTAAATTAAATCCATGTTTCTTTCAATGCTTTCTTTATCTACTGATGTGACGGTATGAAAAACATCCGGATCGGGTTTTTTTTTGTTTGGCTTTTGGCACCATCTGATGGTCCAAAGTGGTAGCGCAGATTACTTCAGTGGAAAACATGGCGATTTTTTTCTATTACTGTATACTATTCCGCTTTATTCTGTATACAGTGTCGCAGGAGGGCCTGGAGTCTATCCCAGGAGACTTTGGGCATATGGCGGGGTACAGCCTGGACATGGAGCCAATCATACACATAATCTGCATGTCTTTGGACTATGTGAGGAAACCAGAGCACCCAGAGAGAACCCACCAAGAACAGGGAGAACATGCAAACTCCATGCACACAACTCCATGCACATTGACCAGAAGCGCAAGTTCACATTGCTAACCAGTAACCCGCTGTGCTGCAGTGATTTTTTTAGTGGTCAAATAATTTCAAGGTGCTATCATAAAATTCCGACAATAACACCACACAGATCCAGTCCTTTCTGACGCACGCCCCCCCTTAGATGCCTTAAAATCTGGATGGATTCTAGATGCACAATGCTGCAAATGTTTAAAGTAAATGACGGGCCTGCATTCTGTCAAGCTGTATACCCGCCTTTCCTTTTTTGTTCGTGGAGATGATGGGCTCTTCTACTGTGGGCTCTTCGTCTCAGGGTCATACCCATAAACCAATGTTTTGTCAATGGTAATGATCCTAGACATGAAGTAAGTGTCATCCACCATGTCAAACGTTGATGCAATTTCCCTTTTGCTCCTGGGTCAGCAGCTTGGGGACCAACACAGCGCATGTTCAAATCATATGTAAGGATTGCCTGGACTGTTCCAAATGACACCCTGACAATGGCAGCAATTTTGTGGGTTATTCTCCAGCAATCGTCATGCACAAGTTACCAAATGCTTTAAACATTTTCGGGAGCTGAGTTTGCTGAAGATCTTCCTGACCTCTCGTTGTCTACCAGTGATGTCCTACTGCTCTCAAAGTGCGCATGCCGCTCAAAACGCCTTGAACAACTCATTGCCGAATCATGTCAAACATCTCGTTTGCAGATTTGCCCAGTTTCATGCTGAATTTCACGTTCACTCTTTGTTCTAACTTCCTGTCCATGATGAACTAGCAGACGTGGTAACGCACATGGTCAGAATAGTACCAGTTTCACAGCTCCCGATGTACACGAGACGAAAAAAAGATGTACAGTGTGTCTTTTGGCACACTGACTTAGAAAGGCTGGTGCTCCTTGTAACTGTGCACGCAGCCTTGTGCTGCCATCTATAGGCTTGTTACAAAACTAGCCATGAAACTGTTTGATACCCCTCATATAAGCATTGTTACGAGGGTGAGTCAAAATGTATCCACACTCTGGCTATAGAATTTATTTTATTTAACTTTTAGAAAAGACAAATTCATGGGGCAGTGGTGGCTGAGTGTGTTAAGGCTCTGCATTACTGATGGAAAGTTTCATGGTTTGAGCCCCAGATTTGACCATGTTTGACCCCTGTTGCACCCTTATGCAAGGGCCTTAACCCTGCCTGCTCCAAGTGCACCATATGCTGTAATGATTGACCATGTGCTCTGACCCTAGCCCACTAAAAAAAGAAGAAAAAAAACTGTGGGGAAAAAAGAAAGAATAAAAAATGTAATTCTGCAGTAATACATACATGTATGTGATGAATAAAGGCTGAACTTAAATACATTATCTTTTGACATAATCACCTTGCTTTTCAATACAATTCGTCCAAGCTTTTGTATAAGCTCTTGACTAGGGAGACAGTGGTCTTGAACTGATAGTGCGGCCAACAGAAGTCTTAATGTAACTGGATTGTTGATCATTTTTGACTCATCCTTGTAGATTCCCCCTTGTTTCTTATCTTTTTGGGTAAAAAATTATTGCTGGCACAAAACTGAACTGGAGTTGTTACATTTTATTTGAAATCCAATGTGGCCAAGTTAATATACATTATATCCTCCCTGACAGCCCTAACCAATCTGGCCACTCTGACCACTTTCATAAGAACAGAGTGTAAAAATGTGTATTCCCAGCACTGTATGAAATACACTCATATCAGTCCATCTGGTACATTTACATTTAGGCATTTGGCAGACGCTCTTATCCAGAGCGACTTACATTTTTATCTCATTACACATCTGAGCAGTTTTTATGTGTATAGTGTGTGAGTGCCAGTGTGTGAGTGCCAGGAGTAGCTCAGTGGTTAAGGCATTGGACTACGGTTTGGAAGATCCCAGGTTCAAATCCCACAACCACCAAGTTGCCACTGTTGGGCCCTTGAGCAAGGCCCTTAACCCTCAACTGCTCAGATGTATAATGAGTACTGTATGTATAATAAAATGTAAGTCGCTCTGGATAAGAGCGTCTGCCAAATGCCTAAATGTAAATGAGTGAGTGTTTACTCAAGAAAATACCATGCCCTCATTTTAATGCCATTATAGTAGTTTATTATAAATAAAACAAGAATCCATTTTTCTTTTTCATATTATCAGAGAAACATACCTTAAGAGTTTGCTTTGTCAGAAAAATGTAAAACTTTAGCAAAACACTGACCAATCAGAATCTAGCATTCAACAGCTCTACTGGTTAACAATAAAAACGTAGATGACCACCAGATGGCAGTGTTTATTGGAAAAGCCACACAATGGTAGTAAACAAGACTGATGCAAGAGGAAGCAGTGAATTCATGAACAATAAAGAGACAAAAGTGGATTTCATTCGAGCACATCCAGACAACTGTGGTGAAATATTAAAGCAAGGACAAGATGCTCACAATGTTGAAAAATAATAAATCGCCTTTATTGTAACTACCAGTGGTTTACAGGTTGTCAGCTGCTTGTGCTGATGAATTAGCCAAGTGGTACAAAAGGACTCAAGTGTCTTTTCCTTTTGTATTACAAAGCGCCCACATGATAACAACACAGTTCTGGATAACCTGGTGGGTGACTGACCACTTTGGTGATTTTTAATGAATTATTGTAAACATACAAAAACAGCCTTACATTCCCTCACGCATTGCTAATCATGCTTAAACCAGAATATTGCCAAAATTAAATTCAGAATATACACCATGGAAAACACACTCAAAATAATCTTAACAAATATTACTAATATAATAAGTTAGATGCTGGCACGGTTTACTGTGTTCAGAAAAGGAAAGAAAACCAGAAAGTCTGTGTCCCAAGCCCCATTAACTGGAATATCTAAAAGTATGACACACGCATGTACGCAGGTATAGTATGTATGTATGTATGTATGTATGTCTTGTCCTATTCAGTAGAAGTAGTACAGGGGTTGGGATGTACCCACATTATTGGAGTTGGTCTTCTGTGCTTAAATTGGATCACACACAGATTTTGGCTCAGATTGACAGTCTCGAGCAGCACCGAGACCTGTTCAAAAAACCAGCAAATGAGAATCATTGAGCTGTTTTTTCTTTTTTTTAAGGCATCCTGGCAAAGATTTAATGTTACAGGACACCCAGAGAGGACTGCACTACAGTGACTCTGCTAAACACTTGGCACAGTGTTGTTTACCCATTTGACTGACTGACTGACCCAATTGTCCTGTGTAAATTCCACATTTTGAAAAACAATATAAATAAATATGATACAGCACAAAAAAAAAAAAAAAGGCCAAAAGGCCTGACTGTAAGACAGATGGGCAGGTGCACATTTCATTTAAAGATGCATAAAAACAAATACATGATGCAACTTGAATGTGTGGTGAATTTTCATATTTATAAATAGAATTTTTTTTTATCCCACAATCAACCTGCAGCCTGTGAGTAAGAAGGAAGCCAGACATTCTTTTGCTTATCAAGCACTTCTTTCTAGAATTTGGAAGAACAAAGAGTATCCTGCAGCAGTTGCATGGTGTTATCCAAACCACTAGATGCTCCACAGGTTTGCTCCCTTCCAGCTCAAAATGAGCCTAAATTGAGCATGTAGAGGGCTGGAGCTGGTAAGGAGCAAAAACATGGATCATCCAGAATCCTATGCTGGTTAAGAGATAAAGGGAGTGTGTTGATGCACAGATTCGTAATGAGCTCATCCCTCAAAACCTATAGTCTATTTTACATTCACTGATTGATTCCTTTCCTGCATGAACAACAGCAGATGGATCTCCTTTAAAACTAACACTCCGATACAATCGTGTTTATTTACACACACACACAAAAACAGAATCATAATGTTTTATTTACAGCTCTAAAAACACTACCGTGTCTCGTTTAAGAATGCTTCACGGTCATCGTTACTGTACCGGCTAAAAGTGAGGATGCTTATTTTGTGACGAGGCCAAAAATTTTTTGTAACTACACAAATATGACTCCTTCGCCCCCTGTCCCCCCCAAACTTTACATTTAAATAATAATATTTCTTATGAAAATTAGACTATCATTTTAAAATGACAGTTAAAAAGTGAAAACAGATAGAAAGAAAACAGAGCCAATAACAGCAACAGAGAAAAAAAAAATATTACTCAGTAATACTCTACATTCTCAGTGTCCATAGTGGAGGCATGTGTGTGTGTTCTCCACCTGTAAATAGTCTCTGATGATCAGAAAACCAGTACTGAATGATGGCACAGGCACTTTTAAAGGAGCAGTGTGACCAAGCGATAATAATGATCCTAAACCACTAATGGAAGCCGGTGGCCCCTGGTGAACACGGTCCTACACTAATACAAAGCCACAGCGTCCATTCATGGGGAGCATTAACGGTTTCTGGTCAGACTGTTCCTTTAATGTCATGCTGTGTATGTGTGTGAGGTTTTTTTTCAGTTTGAAAGGTGGTTATGAGGCAGCATCTGTCGCTCCAGGAAGCAAGAAAAGACTCATGACTCCATCTCATCTCCATCAAACACAGGGGGCTCAAAGCTGAGGACTTCCTCATATGTTAGCCCTGAGGACAAATGGAAATTTGCTTTTATACCAATTCCAGCACTTTTTACCAAACAGTAACACGACAGTACACATTTTGTTTATTATCCGAAGATCTAAGCAAATACTGTGGCATACATCAACAACCATGACACTGGGTTGTACAATTGTCATTGTGACATTGCTCCAATCCAATCCAGATCCAATTTCTACATCTTATTTGATCATTTACTTACTCTTCCACTCTTCGATGTCCAGCTCTCGGCTCTCGAAGCTCTGGTCGTACGGCTCAGCTTCAGGCTCGTCCTCTGGATCGTGGTACTGCGCGAAGTACGCGTGCGCCAGCGCCTCTGATGCCGTGATCCGTGTATCCGTGTCCAAAACCAGCATCTTCTCCAGCAAGTCCACAGCTGGAAGAAATATGTTTACAAATATTATTGTGAGAGTCATCTTTCAGTTTAGATTAAATAAATAAATAAAAACGGTATAATACCTAATGGGTTGGCACCTATGAATACATCTGCGAAGTTCCTCTTTGGCATGTGCGGCAAAGAATTGATGTAGTTTCTGGCCTGTTGGGGGGGGGGGGAAGATGACAAGAACTCTCTCAGATGTATTAAAAGGCAGGAAGTTTTAACTTTAAGCTGAAATGAGCAAAACTCCAACCCCACAGACAGGTGTCATCACTGGAAATGAGATTGTGTGAAATAATTATTTAAAGTGAAAATAAATGTAACCGACAACTATTTTCACCTTTTTTTGCCAACCTGGGTGTTTCATAAATACTATAAATACTGCTAATCACAAGTTAACATTTAATTATTCTTCTTTGACTTCAAGTCATACTAAGAAGATAAGCAGCGTAATCAGCGCACACTATTGTTTTACAACCGATGTGTCTTAAAGATAAGCTTTGGCAAACACTCCACTAAAAGTCTGGTAGGAACTAGGTCAGAGCTGCGTTGCAGAGAAAAGCAGACAGAAGGCAGCAGAGAAGGGGGTGGGGTGACTGGAGGATAAAGGATAAAATGGGATAAACATCTATCTGATAAACAACTTTCCATGATAGCAAAAATAAATAAATAAATAAATCAGTAGAGAATGATAATGTGATGTCAAGCCTGTAATTTTTTGCCAATTAATGAAAGTCACCAGTTAGCATTATAACTTTTTTTTTTTACTGAGTAAGGTGATCACTGGCTATGTTTACACTGACAATAATTCTTCAGATCTGATTGAAATCATTCTGATTAGAGATCCCAAATTTACTTTTTACATGGATACAGATCTGATACGATGTTTGTTTACATGTTCAAAGCATTTAATGAGAATATTTTATAACTTTTTTTTTTTTAGCATAAGCAACATTTTTCTGTTTACTGTGCAAAAAAATAACAAACAAGTGTGTTTTATAGAACATTGAGATTAGTTTAGGTTTTCCTGTCAATACCACTAAAATCTCACTTTCTGTTATGATTGGTTGCATGACTTATGCTGTCAGTGACTGGTTAAAGGATGAGTCAGTAAGAGAAAACAAACACTGTCCATCATGCTGAAAACATGCCAAAAGTGAAGCATGGTGGTGGCAGCATCGTATTCAGCGTTACCCGTGGCCTCTGATCAATCTCCGCATGACACATAATCCCAATTCATCCATTTCAGTTGTAGGTTTTAGCTATACAAGTAGGATTACTTTTTGAGTAGGCTTATGCAAGACACTGTAAGTGTTTTGTAAAAGAAATACACAGGGAAACACGGTTTTACACTTTGTAACACAAATTTTGTTCCAGGACAGTATGTGTTACTTCATAACTGCTTATGATGTAAAAGTACAGAAACTGGGCATTACTCGCTTCAAACTTTGCTTTTATGACCTGGATTATAAGATTTAGAAATTAACCAATTTTTTTCTGTAAAAATGTGCATTTACATAACGTGGGAATAAAACTATTTATGAATCAAGACTTACATTTATTTTTTATTAAAGTTATAAAGAAATTAACAAAAATGTTTGGAAGCGAGTTATTTTTCAAGATTTGCGCCTGTAATATAAAATCACTTTCACGTACAGCATCAGCCCCCGAATACACGTAGTCTCCCATCATGTTTTCGTTATACACGCCCCTGGCCAAGGCCAGCATGCAAAAATATGTCTTGCAGGATTCACACATTTTAGCAGATGCTGTCACAGAGTACGTTTTCACTCTGGTCTTTTAAATTGCCCACATACATATCAGAATGCGTCTGGAGAATGCTTGCATCTCCTCGATGCCATCTCTGATAAACTCAGATGCGTTCACTCAGACAGCTACAGTTACATTTACAGGATTTGGCAGACGTCCTTATCTAAAGCGACTT
This sequence comes from Channallabes apus, assembly GCA_030522415.1. Lineage (NCBI taxonomy): Eukaryota > Metazoa > Chordata > Actinopteri > Siluriformes > Clariidae > Channallabes > Channallabes apus. Next base: position 14,330,398 of record CM060123.1, read on the forward strand.
ACATAAGTGCTTTGAAGTTATCATCATCAAAGATATCCTTACACTGGTATACTAGGTTACTAACTAGAAATACCATCAGCCAAACACTGTTGGAAAGAAAACAAATATGTCTATAGTCGTCGCTTAATGATTGCCAGCTTAGTGCTATGTGACTGCCAGTGTATGGGCATCTAGAGGAAGTTCATTCTACCACCTAGGTGCAAGAATAGAAGACATGTCTTGCTGCACCATCTGAGAGATGGTGGGACCATTTGAGCAGAGCTGGAGGATTGGAAAGAACGTGGTGCAGTGTGGGGTGTGATAAGTGATTTGAGGTAGGTGGGTGCTGGGCCATTTTTAGCTTTTTAGGCAAGCATCAGTTTTTTTTTTTTATTTGATGGGGGCAGCTACAAGAAGCCAGAGGATGGAACAGAGAAGTGGGGTGGTGTGGGAGAACTAAGGAAGGTTGAAAATAAGCTGTGTAGCCGCATTCTGGATGAGCTGCAGAAAACGAATGTTGCCCAGAGGTAGACCTGCTAGGAGTGAGTTGCAGTAGTTCAGTCTTGAAATAACAAGGGACTGAGCAAGCACCTGACTGGCCTGTATGGAGAGAAATGGACGAATTCTACTGATGATGTAAAGAAGAAATCGACAAGAGCCAGGAAGGTTGGCAAAGAGCTAGAAATAAACAAAAGTGGCGAGCCCTCAACTCTATCTATCTATAAAAATGTGTGTGTGTGTGTGTTGTGCTATATGGAAGATTCTAGGCCATTCTAGAAAATTCTTGAATATTCCTAGAAGTTCTAGAAAACTCCATCAGCTACTCAGCACTGAATCTACCTGGAATGTTCTAGAAAATGAATATTTATCAAATAAAAATTTAATTAACGAGGTAACAAAAGCAAAGGTTAAAAAGAAAAAATCTGTTTTTTTTATTTACTTTACACATTCAGCAATTATAAAACAACACTTTCTGCCCAGGAACAAGGAAAAGTTAAAATATATTTCTAAAATGATTAGTGTTATTAATGCAGTTGGTTTGTACTGTGTACCATCACAGCTTTTCTGTCAGCCAGTAATAACATGTTCCTCGCTCTATTCCTCCTTACCTTACACCAGGTTTACTATAAAGGATTAAGGAGCACCGGTATGGCCCTGACAGACTGTAACGGTTCTTGCTCACCTCATGGCTGGGCATCCTGCTTATTAGTGAGGCTGGAGGAGTTCCAGTCAGGCGCATTATCTGCTGGAGCTGGTTTATATCTTAGGCACCCAGGTCAAGGGGCTTACAATGGCAATGCAACAACAAGTGAGACACTGTCCATGGCAAAACACATCGGTGTATGTGTTTGGGTGTTTTGTGCCAGGTTGGGGAGAAGAGGAACATGTTTCAACACTAACGTGATTATGCAGAAAGTAAACATTGAGTAAGATGTTGTATGAACGTGAAATTAACACATACATGCAAACACACACACAAAACATTTTGTTTGGTTGTTGGAAAACAATCAGAGATAGCAAGAATATGTGATGCTGATGAGAAACAAGTGAAGGATGCTGCAGATCAGCATATCAGGCCCTATTACAATTACTAGCCCTAAGGCAGTGTTATGAGTGCAGAATTTTGAAACCACAGACAACAGTGATCCAAGCCCACGTGTGTCAGTACGGCCAGAACACTACCTAGCAATTAGATGACCCGACTAAGAGACATCAGTGATTCATGCTCAGCGGGGAAATAAAAGGGTGGGGGTCGATGCTGCATAAGCACTGAGGCAATGAAGCGTGGCTGGCTGGAGCGAAAGCGACACGCTGGGAGCAAAACGCCAAGCCGTCAGAGAAAAGAGGAGTCACACTAAGGCATAACTGAAAACTCACAGACTCCGAAGATATTTTCATCAAGAGCTCGGGCCCTGGGGTTCCGACGAGCAGCATGATAAGCTTCAACTGATCAATATCTTCCAAGAGCAACATAAAGGAAAAAAAAAATGCAAGAATGGCTATGGAAAGGTGGAAAGGGAAACAGTTGCAGAAACAAAACTGAATGAAGTGCGCTTCAATTATTTGATACCTACTGCAAAATAAGAAAGGACCTGATAAAAAAGACAAAAAAACCTGATAACACACAAGCGATACGTCACGGTATAATATTATAATCCATAATCCACAGGATGTTGGTGAACAAAGCAACGCCTTTGTTTTGTTGCAGTGGTGGGTTAATCCAAAACTACATGAACACATTAGTGTGAATCCGAAGACAAGCAAAGACAAAGTCTGAAAAACTCTCTTTGTGAAAAAATAACATTAGAAGCAGGAAGTCATTTCATAACAAAGGTGATGCAAGGCACTAATCAGGTGATGCACGTGTTTTGAGTAATATTAGGACTGAACGTCAGAGATCGTCGGAAGCAACATTTCCAGAAGCATTCTTTACAAGCAGGCGATCTGATGGAGCGAATACGATTAGCCATGTCTTTTTAAGAGACAGAACGGGAAAAGGAAAAGTGATAAAGTGATAAACAGTGGTTGGATGATCATGATGAAATGGAATGGATAAGTAGCCATGCACACAATTAGTCTCCAAGCTAAGTCAACACAGAAAATGCAAACAAACTGGACAAAACAGGGGGACGGGGGATCGTCTTGCATGTTGTGAAACTTTTGACTGGACTTGCATGCTGTATGTTCCTTGTTTCAAATCCAGGGAAACGCCAGGTAATTCGCGGAATGAGAATTAAATCATCTGTGCAAACATACAGTAGTTCAGAGTGCATAACTATCAATTACTAGGGTGTAACTTGTGTCAGGAATTTACAACCGGTTGCATAAACACACAGACACAAACACATATAGGTACACAAATCTAAACACAAGACCGAAAATGTAAAGGAAAAAAAAACCCCACACATTTAAAGTATTTGACCGCATACCTGGGCTCAGGTCAAGTGGGAGCATTCTCCCACATGATCTTAAAAAAAAGATAACATAAAAACACCCTTTTGGGTGTGTATTTTTGTATTTGTTCCAAAAGCCAGATTGATATTATAAGGAGCTTAGTGCTATGTGTTGATAGTCCTGGTGTGGCATGTGTGGACTGGTTTCAAGGTAAGCCTGGGAGTGTGTGTACAAAAGTACATGCAGGGTTCATACTGTTCTAAAGCAAAACAGGCCCAGTGAGTTACTGCAAGGAATTATGTTCGTTTTCTTATTCTCTCCTCAGGGCAATAAACAGAGTATTATAAGGGGATTGTGGCAAATTTTAAAGCAGTTCCTGGAAACAGAGCTGTGGGCATCTGGGTTATTACATTCATCTAAAGTGTGTTCTATAGAAGACATTATACTGCCCTTAGGGGAGGAAAAAATTATAATAATCACAGATCCTGGCAGCATTCATATATGGGGAAAAAGAAACAAGCCCTCATCTGTGCAAGTGAAGTCTTGGCAGCCAGAATATCAATTAGTGTCTCAGTAGCAGCTTTCCCCCCCCAAATGCATGCAGGTTTGTGAAAAAGGAAGTTTGGAAGGATACGGTCAGTGCCAGGAAACAGGGTCCGTCCAGTGAGAAGCTCGGCCATGATGCAGCCCACAGACCAGATGTCCACTGCAAAGACAAAAAAAAACACAAATCATTTATACCACCAGCAATCTCCAAGACATCTGCTGTACTTGTCCTAAGCACACTCAGGTCAGAGTATCAATAACACTTAAGATTACATAATAACAGTCTCTAAACTAAAGCATGGCATCCACTGATCAGACAAAGTTAAAACTACTGTTACAATGGCACCTGGAAAGTGCAGAAAAAGTTCAGTAATGGTTTAACAAAGCGTTCAAAATGTTCGCTTGGTCTTCAAATTTCCCAGATCACACATAGCACAAAGGCAACCTACACGATATGTGTGCATGTGTTTTTTTTATGTTATGGCTGATCTGTGTGGATTACTATAGCTGTCTTGGATCCGGTAAAAAAAAATTAAGAGAAAGAAACAGAAAGCTCAAAACCTGTCATATTATAATGCATCCAGTTGAGCATGATCTCAGGTGCACGGTACCATCGCGTGGCCACATAGCCCGTCATCTCATCATCCGTATGTCTCGCCAGGCCAAAGTCCAGAATCTAAGCATAAAATGCAAAGCAAAGCGAATTAACCAAAAAAGTATCATGGACTTATCAGTACGTCTAATTAGATCTCATGCCATCATCTGTTTGCTGCATTATAAACTCTGGTCATTGCACACAACAAACAATAACTAGTAAACCTTACCATGATAACCCATGCCTACTGACCTTAAGCTCACAATCTTCATTTACAGCCAGGTTACTGGGCTTCAGGTCCTGCAGAAAAATATAAGAGTCTTCTAATATGCTGTCTTTACTTTCCATACAGCAACAGGAACGATGCCGGGTCAAAACAGTGCACTCATCATTACCATACTTATGGATCATAAAGCCTTGTTTACAGAGTCAGCCTTGCTAGGAGCATTTCAACAACCCAGTGCACCTGGCTGTGGCACAGCCGGCAATAAAATCACCGCACCGAAATAATGACAAAAGCCAACATAGTCGTGAAGTGAATATTACACTAGCACACGGCTTTCTGGAACAATCTGTGCTGTTTTTTTTTTAATGATTATCAAAAGAAGAACAGAAACACAACAGGTACGGGGAGAAAAAGGAAAAGAAAAAAAGTGTTCATCACTTACTCTGTGGATGATGTCTGCTGAATGGATGTACTAAAAGAGAGAGAGAGTGGACAAAAAAAAAAAAAGACAAAATCAGTCAATTTTAGAGTATAGGTAGCAAGTTCAAATTTTAACCATCCTTTAACCTCAGATTTATTAATCATCTAATGTTGGTGGTCAGGGAGACAACGGAAAGGCAGTTCATTATACAGCATAATGAGCATAATGCACGAAAAAGTTCAAATTGCTTGTGCTTGCATTAGACTAAATATGTCCTGGCTGCGTGTTATCTTCTTAAATAGAAAATTATCATCAGGAAATTGAATTGTGTTTGGTCTAAGCTAACAGACAGACTAAACAATATCCTGGCATTGGAAATTGGCTTCCATCTCCATTCATTGCAACAAGAATGCACTATTTTGTGTCATGAGAGGGGAATTAAAACTCATTTAAACATAATTATAGTCCCTAAGGTCTAATTGTGTACTGTACAATAAACCATACCTTAACTTTAGCAGGGAAGACATACAAACAAAAAGATACCTTTTATGCAATTATACAAAATGCATCAATATTTGTTTCTGTCTGTATTGTAACGGTCTATATTAGGATTTGAGTGAACCATTTTACTAAAAGGGAAGATGTATAAATTAGCCCATGCCCCAGATAAGTGCTGGCATATGGCTGTTAACAGGAAGCTCTTTTTGATCTAGTTAAACTTTAACCTACCAGACAGACTTGGTTAAATAGATCTATTAAATGTTATAATAAAAAAAACACTAAAGACTTTTGTAGGCAATAGTGCTCAACAACTTAGACAAAATTAAGAATAAAATACGCTGTGGTGCGATGTATCAAACCACACTGAATGCTTAATGTGGCAGTTAATCGTGCTGCTTCATGTGCGTGACAAACCGTGCACAGAAATGTTCCACTCATCATCAGTTTTGTCTGAGACAGGTTAAACTTGGATTTAGACTTGAGTAAAAAAAAAAGAAAAAAAAAAAAAAAGATTAAACAAAAAATAAAATACGTAATTTTTTCTTTTCTTTTTTTTTTTTTAAGAAGTTGATGTGCACTTCCCTCTCTTCAGCACCTCGCAGCGATTATAGCCTTACTACCAAGAGTGAATAACAGTAATAAAACATTTTTTAGTCTAACTCTTGAATATAATAAAAAGTGTTAATGAAAAAGTGTTGAAGAAAAAGAAATGTAAACGCTATAATGCTTTTTATCCAGCAAAACCCAGAGGGGAGTCTAGTAGAGATCTAAAACAGCACGGTTCTATAGCTGACACCCAACAAGTCCTGGTCAATGGGGAAGGGAAGGGCTGGGGACGCAGCCCTTTAACGCTTGCCCATGTGGTATGTTTGTATCAGGACAGAAGGAAAAACTTGGCAGCAAAACTAAAATATTAAGGAACGAAACTGGAAAACCGAGTAACAAAAGTAAAAAACTGAGGAACAAAAAACTTCAGTTAAAGTTGCGCTTAAAAAAAATTCTCTTAGCTAACTTGCTGCTTTATCTTTTCTCAAATTGCTCAGATGTGTAAGCACTATGGTAAATCAGCTCACATTCTAGAATTTTCTAGAAAAAACGGCTAAAAGGCTAATGAACAAGAGTGTGAGTTACTATGGAAAGTTTCTATCAAGTCCAACTAGCTTTAGTTCAAGAAATAAAACATGAGAACGGTACAAACGTTTTAAAGAAGGCAGTACGTCCTTGAATGACGTTCCTTTGATCAATCAGTGAGTGGAACGCCTTATCCTTGAAAATCAATGCACATTAAAGTAAATCGGCTGAGAGTTATTGCCACATCTTCTCGTATAGTCCTGACCAATTTCCTAAGTTTGGGCTATTAATAGAGTTCATGGGAGGCCAGCGTTTCAGACATGAAGCAGGCCGTTGGATCATAGCTCCGGTTGGTATCCAAGCAGTAGTGAAATGCTGGGATAAGTACATTAGTGTATAACAGGATTATACAGGAGAAAAAAAAAATAGTGTTTTTTTTTACTCTCATAACTGTTCTGTTATTCTGCACAATCAAAAGTCCCAGTTTGACTTGAACACCCCTCATAGAATACAAGAAAAAAAGCAAGCAAGAAAAAAAAAGTGTTTCAAAATGATACAATTAGAAATTATACAATCTTTTCTTGAAAATTTAAGATGAATGACATGCTCATGGGTTACTACACACTCTTACTGGCAAGTTAAGGAAGAGAAACTGACCTTTAGGCCACGCAAAATCTGATAGATGAGGAACTGCACATGGTCGTCTGTCAGCTTCTGGCATTTGACGATGTTGTTGAGGTCGGCGCCCATTAGGTGAGTCACGAGGTATCTGCGGATTCAAGAGAAACCACCATGACTTCAGAACGGACCAATGACACCTACTGAGCTGGGGTTAACAAACCGTTAATAACAGGTGAGAACTGGGACTCCTTCACCTCCTTTACATTCAAATGACTTAATTTCAGGTTTTGGATGAGTTGTGGCTTGCTGGCGTGGCACAAAAAGTCACATTCAACGTGCCAAGTGTGTTAGATAAAACAAAACCCTAATGCAGCAATAACGCTGAATGTACTAAACACTACATGATTTTGGACCAGAATTTCTCATCACAAAGTTATTGCTTTGGGGTGATTCAGTGAATTTTCTCTCGGAGCTGCTATACATGTTCCAATATTTTTCATTTGATGAACATTCTGAGTGACTGATGTTCCATCATGAGTCCCTCTATGACAAAATCCAAGAACGGTCATACACAGCAATAGATATCAATAGATGATAGAATTTAGTTCCATCATTTGTTTATTATAATAAGGCTCTTGTAAGTAAATATATGGGATGCCATAAACAAATGAAAATCAGATATCACTGTTTGATCCAGTTCTCTTTGCAGAACAGAGATAAACGCAAAGCAATGCTGAAGGCGTCCAAAATATGCGATAATCTCCTTTGAACTGTTAATGTTGAGATGCATCTCCTACTCATGACCTGTAAAGACTTCATAACAATAACTCTCTAATCTTAGGTGCTGGTTGTTAATTGGTGATTTCTGAAGCTGGTAACTCTAAATGAACCTCTCCTCTGCAGCAGAGGTAAGTTTTGGTCTTGCTTTACTGGGAAGGTCTTCACGAGTGCCAGTTTCATCATGGTGCACAGGTTTTGCAAACGCACTTGACAATACTGTTCTTGCAAGAACTATTCCAGGAAGGCTGACCTCCGTGTCTTGAAATAAGTTTTATATTTGTATAAAACAGCCACCATGGCTACTTGGACTAACTCTGGCTTGACACCTGAAGACAGTTCTCATGTTTATTTTAACGAGAATGTGTGATTCAGTGATCAGGCGTGTGTTGTCACAAGGTCTCGGGTTGTGAATTGTGCGATGTGTGTACAGGCAATTAATGTCAGGAAATATCCTCATGTTCAGGACGCTCCTACAAATATAGCAACAAGGAGGCTGGACGATGATTTGATTGACACACGGCCGGGCCAATCAGAGGCGCAGCGGGAACATGTCTGGCCAGCCGCCAAGGTGGTGCCAGGAGTGCTGTACTGTGATAAGAATCACTCGAAACATTTCCAGGGAAGTCATACAAACACTGAGCTATAACCTAAACAAGTAAGGAATGCTTTCCTGCTCAAAGCCTCTATGTAAGCTTCTGCAAGCACACACTGCAACATTGTTTTCCATTAACGGGTTGCAGTCCGGCTAAATTAAGCTCGGGACGTATCCCCTTTGGCCCTATTGGCGTATTCTTATCCCTGTCGCCATGGTTTAACACTCATGGAAGCGGACTGGTGCGAAAGTCCAGCATAGTCGCGTGCATGCTTGTGCGTGCGCTTTTTTTGCATTTCATGAGCAATCCTGTGTCCGTCCACTGCACAGCCAGCCACAACTCCACAGTGTGGCTCTTGTCTCTTATTTCGTGTGGTGTGTGCATGTGTGTGGTCATGTTGTCAAATATCCTTCACCCTACTGAACTGAAAGGAAAAAGGGCAAACTGCCCTGGCACTATACTGGTCAGCAGTCCCGATGCACAGAGAATAATGAGAACAGTATCGATAAAAATAGAAAATCTAAGTGCCTTGGTGCACTGAGGAACCTCTTCATAAATTCCCACATAGGGAATTTCCCATAGACTCTGCCAGGAATTTTCCCACCATCCCAGAAGACAGCAGGGCTAAGGTTTAGGGAGAAAACATGCCTTTAAAAAAAAAAAAAAAGGTAAAAGGCAAAATCGGGCAGCTTTTGGTTCGTCACATAGCTAGCTCTAAAGTTGCTTGAATCAAGTAATACGTGATGGTTGTTCTTCTATCTTCTTTTACACTTAATGCAATTCAAGGAGGAAAATATCCAGCAGGAATAATAGAGAACTATACTATGTGCGTTTGCATTTTCAGGCATTTATGCAGATACAAAGAATGCAGAGAAAAATATTTTATTCCGAAAATCATGCCTCGTGTCGTCTTCTCACAACCTGTTGCCTAAACACACTAGCTAGTAATACTCATAACACAGTGGCAATTATCATTCCTCAGCTTCTCCTTCAACAAAATGGGAAGCATTTTCAATATCTTCTTTGAAATGAGTCAAACACGGCAACCTGTTCAGTCAGCACGTTACTGTTGGAATGGTAAGTGGAAATCTGTTGAGTAATTATCGGAGGAACCCCGAGATAAATGGCTCTCTCACTGCTGACCTGCGTCCTCGAAACCATCCTGAGAGAAATCCCGCGAGTAGAAAACCTTAGAGAAGTTGGATGCGCTATGACAAAAACCTCCTACACAGTTTGTTTCAGGTACTAAATATGATGCATCTGTCCCTTGTGCCAGATCATTACCGCACTTCTCGCTTAGATGTTTTAATAATCATCATCATCATCATCATCATCAACGCTGGGAACGTGTGTGTGTGTGTACGATCCCAAAATACATACAATATGTACCAATTTGTGATTTGGATCACTTCCTGTTTGGTCAGCGGGTTATTGCACGGTTCCTGTATTGCTAGTACTCCTTTACAGATTTTCACAATATCTGCACTTTAAAAACCGTGAAGCAATACCAGGAGGAAATCCTCAAGAAGAACAAAGCACGCAAGGAACGTTGAGTAAACTGCGTCCCCTAATCTGCGCATTCTCCAGGTCAAAAACCTGCACCTTAGATCCTTGGTGTTGTACGTGTCGCTTATTATCGTCCCATACTTCACTGTCTGGTGAAAAAAATGCTGCCTGTTCACCTTGTTCCCTCGCTTTCTGACGCACGTCTCTGTGCACCAGGTATAGAGAGATGAAGGTTATTGCACATTCAAAAAATACACATAAAGGAGCGAAAGCCTGTTGCCATAGGAACTGTGGATATTCCCAGCACGTGTGCGCTCTAATCCCTTCAGATGGTCACACACACACACACACACACACACACACACACACACACACACACTGTCTGATCTAAACAGCGAAGGAGAGAAGGGGCCCCAGCATGCATGCTCTCAACAAGCACATGAAAGTGTTGCTAATTAATTTTTTCACAGCTGAGTTAAATGTGTGTGTGTTGTAAGGTGTCATAAACGCATGTTGACCAGGCATGCACAGAGATACACACTTGCAAAAAAAAAAAAAAAAAAAAAAAAAAACAGCCAATCGAGAAGAGATATCCCATCATCTGTGATTCGTCTTCCCAACAAAAACGGACCTCCTCTCAAACCGCTCTGCCTGGTAACCAAGTGTGCACGCGCACACACAGACATGCACGCGCGCACACACACACACACACACTACAATCAACCTGCTTTGCACGCTGCCTGATGTCTGACTCTGCAGAATTCATTAGGCAATTTTTTGTAGGAGATTTGCAGAAACAGATCTAACTCTCGAAGCAAGAAAGAAAAGTCAAGCAAAGAACACGACTGCACAAGATTGCACAAGTGCCAGAAAAAGATACAAGGTTGACCTAAAAAAAACTTTTTTTTTTTTTTTTTAGTGTGCGCATGCATAGTAGCACATACACCACATACAGTCAGGGCAAAAGGATTTGGACAAAGACGCAGTTTTCAGTTCCATTGTACACAACCACAATGGATTTGACATGAAGCAATTCAAAAAGATTAATAACAATGACGGTTAAAATTACATTAACAGTTCGGAAATTACAGCCATTTTCTTTTTTACAGTTTCTCGATTTTCACAGGCTCAAAGATAATTTCAACAAACTAAAAATTATAAATACTAGGATTAGTTTTATATTTGGATGCAAATCCTTTACAGTCATTGACTGGCTGAAGTCTGGAAACCATGAACATCACCGAATGTCGAGTTCACATTTACGGCATTTGGCAGACACCATTATCCAGATCGACTTACATTTTTATCTCATTATAGATCTGAGCAGTTGAGGGTTAAGGGCCTTGCTCAAGGGCCCAACAGTGGCAACTTGGTAGTCATGCGATTTAAACCTGGGACCGTTCGAACCGTAATCCAATGCCATAACCATTGAGCCACACCTGCCCTGAGCTGAGTTTCCTACCTTGAGCTGCTTTGTCAAGCCTTTACTGCAGCTACCTCCAGTTTCTGCTGGTCTGTTGTACTTCTGTTTTGTTTCTTGCACTTCAGAATTCATGATGCTATTTCTATCAGCAGTCGCATCACTAATATACCCCAGTGACCCACTTCCATTGACATAATACCGTACTCTGCCTCTGGTATGTTTAATGATGATGATGATGATGTGGTCTGCTTTGAAACATGAGCCCTTCTTTTCCCCGTGTACATAATTTAAAAAAATTAGAACTAGGTATAACTAGGTTTGTTTAGTTTTTTTGCAATATAGCCTTTCTGCTCTTCAGTGCTGCAGGTTTGCATGTTGATGTAAACCCTCTGTATTTGAATTCATGAAGGCATACCTTGATTATGAACTTTGATAATGATACTTCTACCTCCTCCAGAGTGACGATAAGTCTTTATGAGTTGCCAGAGTGCCAATGAGTTGGGATTTCTTGACCAAGGAAAGAGTTCATCCACTTTACTTCCAGGCCTCACTGGTGCATTATTTATTTATTTTTTGCAGCAGCAGCAGCAGCAGCAGGGATGGATCATTACCAGGGATTTTTGAATTCTTATCATAACTGGTACTAACAGCATGTAGGGATACACGCATGTTCCCAAAGTGCATACACAAATCTGTTAGAAGCGAGTTAACTGGAATCAACTCCAAACCTTTTTGTCTCCTTAAATTGCCGTGATGTAACAAAGAAATTGTCAGTTGTCCTATTATTTTTGAGCCTGTTAAAAACAAAAAAATTCTTAAAGCCCTTAAATTAAAGCTGAAAGTGAACACTTCAATTAAATATTTACTGCTTCATTTAAATCCACTGTTGAAGAAGTTTCCTTTTTTTTTACCATGTCCAAAAACTTATGGACCTGTCCGTACATGGTGTACTGGTGCATGTTAAATAACCCTCATCATGGTCGATGCAATAAACTGTCACTATAGTACAGTGCCACAACAGCACTATTCTCATCACATCTTACTGAAATGCTTTCTTTTTTTCGACGGAGCTTTGGTTTTGTGTCAGAAGCTGATGAAATACAAGAAAAAATTTGCAGCCATTTACTCACACATCTGTGAATTCCTCGAGCGTGGTGGCAGGTGTGAACACATCCAACAGGCCAATGACCTGAAAGAAACATGACATTCAGAAGTTCAGGCAATGCAAATCAGTCTGTAAGCAGCCTGCGTTTAAGAAGCAAATGCTAGAAAGAACAAACAAGTCTCGCTCAAAGTGCGTATTTGGAAATTTGCATTTGAAAAGAATGGGTTTCAATGCAATTATTAAGCACTATGATCTTCTCAGCTTTCTTATTATCTTTATTGATAGCATTAAAAACAGACTTGTCGAGTGCAAAAATTTGCATACCCTTTGGATAAAATATAGTTTCTAACCAAGACATTAAGAGTGTTCGGAAAAAGTGCATGGTATGATATTGATGGTAAAAAAAAAATAATAATAATAAAAATAAAACCAGCTTAATCTAGCTTTCTTTCATCCTTGGCCTCTTAGCCTTTAAAATCTCTCCGCTGGCCACCTGTTCAGGGATTCCATTCCAAAATCGTAAATGTTTAAATTATGTTGTTTTAAACCATTTGGTGTAAAGCGTAAAACTATTCTCCTGATGCAGACAGGCACCCCTGATTAACAACCACCGGAGGCCACAGAGCAGAATTAGCTCTCTTGGATCAGACAGCATTAATCTCATGTGGAAAGAATAAACACCATGACAAAAAAAAAAAAAAAAAAAAAAAAAAAAAACCTAGCTACTGGTGAGTCCAACAACTTTAGGATCACATCTTTTCATGCACAGTACATGTCAATAAATTAAAATATGTGCAAATCCAATTTTTTCTGTAATTTCATTCAAAAAGTAAAGCTCGTGTTATAAAATTTAAGAAGGTCTGAAATAACGGAACAACGTTTTCTCAGAGCTCAGGTCTCTATATATGCAGTCATTGTCTACAAATGTCTATTAAAATTATCAATTTAAAATATCTATAGCATTTCAATAATATATATTGTGAATTTCAGCTACTACGTTAAATATGTGGACAATTTGAACTTTGATGGCTGTGTCCATTTCCTTGTATTAGTATGGAATATAAACAACAACCTTTAAGCATTAATTTGCACGCTGCTGGGCTGTAAATGGAGGTGAAAGGACAGATATGTTTGTTCAAATGACCCCTGTTTTATCTCATAATGGCGCTTCACATTACTCCTTTTTATTAGCCCCATGTTCCCGTAACAAATGAGTTTTAACCTTCCTGCAGGAAGAATAAAAATATATTAATCTGTCCGTTCATCTTTAAAGTTTCGGTTTTAATAATCTACTTTCCTTTTTACATCGAACATAGCAGGGTTTGACATTGGCACCCGCCAAATGCAGGTAAAATTCGGCTGTGGCGGGTAATAACTTTAGTCTCACTAGCCACTTTGGCGGGTAGTTTATTCTTTGGTATAACAATATATTTTTGTTGTAGTTTTCTCTAAAGGCATCGGATATAATAAACGCATCGCAACATAATATTACGCGCATAAAACGCGCATGAATGTAATGAGGACATGTAATGCCTCTCTCTACACATGCATTGCACACACGGGTCGTTTATGAACGATTCGTTATTTTTGAATGACTCTAACATGACTCAGATGAACGAGTATCTCGGAGAGTGATTCGTTCATTTTCTATTGGGCGCGCATGCGCAAAACATCGTAAAATCTTGAGTCGTTCGTTCTTTTGTCACGTGACCCCCATAGACGCTATGCGGTGCAATAGATTCAAAAGAACGAACGACTGGAAGATATGATGGTGAGTTAAAATCTATTTAGATTTCATGTTGAATGATAGAAAATTCATCAATTGATTGAATTACCTCACACTATAAAGAGTCAACACTACAAGATAGACCAGAGTCCTTTGTCCTAACTCAGAATTCTGATATAATAATACATAATGAATAATAATACCTGATAATAGTACACATAATAAAACTAAAATGAAAAATGTTCTGAGTTTCTGTATTTTTAATATCAGAATGAGTTCAGTTGTACTGAATCTGTTATTTTTCAATTTCATGTGGTAAGAGGCTTGAATTTAAGTTCAATAAGCAGAATATACTGTTCATGTTTGCATGTTTTTATATTGGGAGCTAACGTCGTTATTAACAGTACTGAATACTTGACTACTACTATAGTGATACAGTGTATGCTGTCATTTATAAGTAAATCTAGATATAACAAACATTAACGTATCATGGTGAAGAAAAAAACTGCGATTTTCTGGTAATAAAGTTGTGGCTAGTAAAAAGGCTGAATGGCTAGTGACTCCGGAAATCCACTAGTCACATTGGCCAGTGAGCAAAAAAGTTAATGTCAAACCCTGGTACATAGTATTCATAGTAATATACTCAAACTTGAAACAGCTGCCCACCGTGCCAAAACTACCACTAGCTGGTTTGCTGACCATGATATTACTGCACTTGCGCCGGGCCAGCCAACTCGCCTGACGTGAACCTCATCAAGAATCTATTTGTTATTGTCAAGAAGAAGATAAACACCGGACCCAACAAGACAAACGAGAAGAAGGCTGCTATCAAAGCAACCTGTCCTTCGATAACACCTCAGCAGTATCACAGGCTGATCGCCTGATCTTCGAAAATGTTCTAATATTTTGACGTACTGGATTTTCACGATCTGTAGTCATTTAAATTAAAACAAAAACATACTTGAAATATTTCAATTTGCATGCAAGTAATCTAAAATACATTAGAGTTTCGCTCTATTGAGATGCATTGCAGAGGTCAGTTGGCAGACAGCCTCTGAGATCACCCTCTTAACTGCAGCTGTGATGCATCGTAACCCCATGAGTCGTCCTAAGCTTTTCTGGGCCGGACACGATCGGGAACCCCTCTCTATGACCTCTACGTGACTCTCTGAATCACTGAGCTGCTGTACAATGATGCCTCTGCTCACGTTACACCATTCATGTCAAACTAGAATGTTGAGCAGCAATTAGGTCATGGGTGGATTAGCTGCCAAACAGAGAATTCTTGAGAATGGGGGATTTTTTTTTAATTGTTTTTGTTACATGCTCAGGGATTTGAGGTGTATCAGCAGGCAAATATCACAAAAAAAAGCCCAAAGCAACTGGCAGGAAACGGCAGTGTGTTAAGCCTGCATGAGCGCGGCAGAGGCCCACCACAGTGTTTCACCCACACACTGATACCCTACTGTAATGGGGGGGGGGGGGGAAGATACTTGTTTTTATATATGCAAGGAAACTAAGCAGAGAAGCACTCAAGAAGAGCTTCAAAACTTCAATGTTGGCTGATTGCCTAATTTTATGCCTCACAGCTTCTGCATTTAGTCTTTGTTCTACTTTGAGTTGCTGTCGATCGTGTGTCATTACTCAGACTTTTTAAGGAAAGTCCCAAATACCACAGTGCACGAAATCCAGGTAGCTTTGTATATTATGTGCTAAAATAACAATACCGATGACACCACAGTTCTGTTGAATTCTTTCATTCTGATTAGTCCGGAAATGGTCAGGAGTAGCTCTGACACTTTCATTCTTTTTATGATTTCTATAGTAACATCTTATACAAAATTGCGTGAAGGGTGCTTAACAAAACTTGTGCAGTTGGTAATGATGTGTTCTGCTTATAGATTTGTTTGGATTATAAGAGCTGTCTATTATCTTGATGCTACAAATTATAATCCGTTATTCCCATTAAGCCACAGATCTCTTAGACAACATACAATAATTGCTTAACAATATGTAATGAACCCTGGCGCGCACCTCAGATACACTCACATACACAATCTGCAAAAGTGAGATAGCAATCAATAATGTTGCATAAGAAATGCATGCCACACAGGAGCCGGGGGTGTTCATGCTCCCTTAGAGGATGTTTGTGTTTAGCTGGTTATGTGGGTGTGGTAAAAGGAAGACGACACTCGTACAGTGGTCTATGTGAGAACATAAGATGAGGCTTAGATCACCGTGACAGAATTGCAGTACAGATTGCACTGATGTGTGAGAATACTCATAGCTATGGAGCAAACAAATGTCCAAGCACATGCACCTTAACTACTACTATTTTTAACCCTGTGGGGATCGTTCTGCCCTTGTCATGTTTGCGCTTGTGTAATTGTGGTGAGTAGTAGAACTCACATTCTCATGTTTCATGTGCTTGAGCAGCCGTAGCTCTCGGTAGGTGCGCTTGGCGTGGATGATGGACTGGAAAGGTCGAGACAGCTTCTTCACGGCGACCTTCAGGCCCGTCCGTACGTCATACGACGAGCTGCAGAAAAGAACACAATGTTACTGGCCTTATCTGTCACAAATCAGGACAAGCAAATAAATTCATGCAGCACACTGAGGACTTTGTGATTACTCTGGGAGGGTAGGGACAAAAGATGAGTCAGGTCTAAAAGGTGAAGTTGTTCAAAACAGCGGAAGACAGTATATAAGGGTTATTGTAGGACATATGGAGGAAACCATTAACACTTAAGGAACTTCGTTCAGATATTATAACTGATGGGAATCCTTAAACTGAAATTTTAAACCACTGGAACACTACACCGTTTCATATGATTTAGCTCACGCTTAAAATATCACAGGAATGCATCTACACCCGTCAAAGACTCTACATATACTATACATTAGAGACTGGGGGGAAATTGATTCAGATATTCTTCAAAAAAAAAAATCTGTGGCAATTCAAGCATCACCACACTGCCTCTAAAATCTTGAAAACCTTGAAAATAATTTTTTTATTTTTATATGTTTGCATTTGAAATGGTGAAAATGTTGATGTTCCTCTATAATCCTACAGGTGGTGCACTCTAAATTATTCACACAACACAGCATAGTGTGTAGTAGGATTAAATTATTTGCCAAGTTTGTTTAGAATTGTAACAAAATCTGAATAAAATTTTTATTAACATCGATTCTGAGTATCTGTTCTGGATATTTATAAAATCGTGTTACATACACAATGCCAATACAAATTGCATCAGGACCTAGGTATCGTGATATCGTATCCAGAGACTCCTTGTGATTCCCATCCCTACTGTACTGTACATGTGGCATAATTTATAAACATAGCATATGTTTACAAACATATAGCATAATACTCTATTCCTATCCAAATGAGCTAACTGGAGGGTTAACTCATAAAATACAAAGTCACTGTCAGATAAAAACAAGTAACTTGGTAAAATATACAACAACCAAAACTAGAGCGACACGATTTGATTGAGGGAAAAAAAACTGCAATATGTAATTATTAAATGCACCATTTTGCATTTTAAAAAAAATGTACCTGGCAAAAAAGGTTCATGGCAAAAAAATCCTTAAGGGGATGTTTGACAATATTTATCACCTCAAATTAATTATATATATTAAAAAAAGTATTATTGAAAAACTTAACATAAATTCCTGACTATGTGTCACTATAATAAACTACAGCCTTCTGCTACTAAATAACTGCACAGGTCCATAATGTAATTTGGATTTTTATCTGACTAATTGTAGCATGAAAAGAAAAATTTTTTAAATATTAGCTGAGTTGCCCGTCATCTAGCTTAGCACATGTTCTGCAGATTTTGGTGCTTTAAAACTAAATAAACATTCAATTCAATATGAGTACACTGTTGCTAGGCAATGCAAAAATAAGCACAAAGTGTAAACTAGCTGGTAAGTAAAGCTAATTATTTCTCTAGCTAACACTACAGACACTTTAAATGGAGACAAGCCACTGCTAAAATATTAATAAAGCAGTGTGTAACACTGGGAAATCTATCCAGTAAAAAGTGCCAACAAGGGCCTCCGAGTGGCGCAGTGGTAAAGCACTCGCCCCATCATCATCCGGAGATGCTGTAACCTCTCGCAGCCGGAGGTCTAGAGAGAGCTGATTGGCCGAGCTCTCTCAGAGGGGAGGGATGCGAGGTACTTCGTGCTCCCACATTAATCACGGCTCTACAGCCAATCAGGGGTCGTCTGTGAGCTCACGCAAGCGGAAGGAGCGGATAGCGCTGTCCTCCGAGTGTGTTACGAAAGCATCTTTGAGCGAGCAGTTAGAAATGATGCAGTCGGCTGGCGTCACGTGGTTCGGGGGAAACACGTGATAGTCTTTGGCCCTCCCGACTGAGTGGTAGTGGTAGCCATAATGTGGAAGCCTCCTAGTGACGGGTAGGAATTGGACACGACTAAATTAGGGAGAAAATCTGGGAAGAATTTTTTTTTAAAAAGTGCCAACAAAACATTAACAGAAAACAAATAGTGAGAATTCGGGCACTTCTATGTTATTTGAGCAGAAAATCAAAAGGTTTTAGTCAAACATTTAAAATCTGTGTCAATACATCCTTCAATTTGTCTTAAGCTTAAAGCATTGCTAAAGATGGCCGCTGACTGAACAAATTTGCCTTACTAGAAGTCCAGAAAATTCTATAATATCGACAAAGTGAATGCTGAACTGTATGAAAAATGAGATATTTCTCACAGGAGTATCAACATTTCTTTCAGATGTGTTGAAAAATCACTAATATATGACTCTTACATCACTGAAATTTCACAATGACTAAGTATTTTTAGCATCAGTCGCTAACAGAATAACCATGAAACCGCAAAACCTTACTTTATAACTTATTAACTATTCAAAAGAACATTTCTGAAGTGGCAAATATACAAATAATCAATGGTTTGTGCTGTCATTAAAATGGTGAACATGTCCTCTGAACATTTGGATATAAAACTGATTGGCCACCTGATACGGTATCACAATACATACAGTAGGTGCCGATTTGAATTGTACAGCAATTCTGTATAAATTTTTTTTAATTATTCCAATTCTATAGAATTTATTTAGAAACCGCTTAGTCATTACTCAAAAGATTTATACTTTTAGCTTTATTTAACAGCTTCACAACTGAATTAAACATGAGAATTTAAACAAAGCCCTACTAACATTCATTTTCTCACTTATAAACCAAGCGCAGCATTTAATCAATACAAAATAACTTCAAATACAATGCAAGTTCAAATTAAATTTAACAAAAGCTGCATTTTTACAGAGCAGTGCATATCTCAGTTATGTCACCCACCATAATCTTAAATCACAACTTGAAATGAACACGTGTTGAGTTGTGAGCATGCAGTCGTGCGCGGCTTCTAATTTTCGCGAGTCTTAAGACTAATTTGCACTCGAGGGGTTTTGAGACGGGTGTAAGCATGTGTAATGCATGGGTTTTAAGACTAATTTGCTTGCAGGGTTTGGAGAAAAAGACCGATCAGAGGCTTTTTAAGGGCTTTTAATAATGCTATAAAAATGCGCTTCACTTGGAAGCTCATGCATTCCGCACATAAATCGATTATTTTCGAGGCTGATTGTGCGATCACCGATCAAAATAAAACCAGCCCATTCCGGTCACAGGAGCCACACTAAAGAATCGCGATTCATAATCATAGACAGCCTAGTTTTGATAGATTTATTTAGAAACATTTTCAGGAGTTTTGTAGGAAATTACCATGAAAGTACTGAGAAGAAAATACTTAGGAAAAAAAATTAAGAATATGAACTGGATTTAACTTAAAATATTATTATAATTCTTTTTTTTTGGTTTAGTCCATTTTACATTTTTTACCATCTACTTTTCAAGACAACTAGTAGAAATTGAATGCTCAGAAAGCTAATTGTGTGTGGAATCCACGCAAAGATCCTTGCGTGATCTTTGGGAACAATGCCTTGACGGCTACAATAGCACTTTGCTCTGGCGTGCTCTACACAGAAGTCAATAAGGATTCCAGGAAGTGTAACTAGGCCAAGCTTGTACAGACGGAGGAGACAATAGGCACAGCAGTCCTCAAAGAATACACTCATGGTCACTCACACTGAAACTTATTTAAAAAAGAAAAAAAAAAAGATAAGAGAAAGCACTGGCGATTAAACCACAGGAAGCCATAACAACAAGGCGCCTGTATGCTTGTGATGTCCAAGTCCACATAATATGATGCATAATTAGTTATATCGTTATGATCTTTATTTATATGAGGGTTGGGTGCTCCGGATTGTTCCATAGCACTGTTAGATTCTCGATCACTCGTTTTAATATGTTATGGTTTTATAGTGACCGCCATGTGAGGGAACGATGGTTTATAGCTGCCTTTATGAAAGTGATAACAGAAAGTAACTTGTACAACATTAAAGGGTTTTGCTCACATTGGACATGGGACAAAGGAGTTTTGTATTTATTTATTTATTTTTTGGTAAAATGTACCTGAACACTGTATTCAAATTTTCCACCTGTTATGATGTTATGATGTCATGACAAGGAAAAGAAAGAGGAAAAGAATTTGCACAGCTCCATTTTGGCCACCATTTTCAGGGAAATCCCATTTCCTACATTCTGATTGGCTTTAGCTAGTCTCCATTTAAAACCACAGACACTGGAACATCACATTTGAAACAGGAGTGAAACTGAAAGAGTTCGAAAGATTCTACAATGCAGGACCTGAGCAATATTTCAGCTGGAATTTAAACAGGCACATTTGTTAATTGCTGTCATCTTTAAACGCAATTATAAACAAAAACGGTATATGAAAGACCATTCTTTAATACAGCAGTTATAATTGTTTCCAGGTTGCTGTGATGTGAAAGGAATAACATGTTTCATGACATGCATTGTTGGAAAATAATCATCTTCAGGGTGGTAGTAATGAATCGGTTTCGTATCAGGCCACATCACACCACATCATGGGTAGTTATTTTTCTGTAACGGACTTCCTCAAGTGTGTGAAGTGTAGTGCATCAGCAATCACATGTTCGTCCACTTGCAGCATGAAATGCTTTAAGGTATTAAGTCTTCAGTTTCTGCACCTGAGGTTTCAGCAGTGTCTTATTCTGCTGCTCTACCTTCCTCTTTACACCTTATATAAGAATATACATGACTCAGATCAGCCTCCCCGCACAACCAAATCCCACTCAAGCACAATTACTTTAAAAGCATGAGCATGCTCTACACAAAGCCTGGGCTGTTAAAACACTGGCCAAAGATTTTCGGCAGTTAGACACGCCAGGCAATGACATATACCATCTGTGCACAAAACGGTTTGGAAACTGTGACTCAGATTAAAGATTGTGAAACTCTGGAAACCACCACGGCTTGACGGACAGCTCCTGTTTCCTTATCTAAGCACTGGAGACCTTGTTACACATTAAAGAGTAGCCAAGGTTTTATGCCAGATCCAGGACCAGCTAAGTGCACTGTAGTAGTCGATCAAACTATGTGAGCAATGCAACAGGAATTATTGTTCCAGCTCCTGTGTGGCATCGCTCCTGAAAAGACAGCCATGCAAATAAGTCTACGGAGAACTCTGCACGATAGCACGTCTCAGCTGATTACAAGATGCAAAAAAAAAAAAAGTTCCTGCAAAATTCATCCGGCTGGCCGGAACACGATTAGCGTTAATGCTGAATTTCCTGTCTGCTGGGGCAGAAAGACTGTGGTTGAATAGTGCAAACACTCAGCACTGGAGAATGCTTAAAGCATCCTGGCATGAGGGTTATACGTCAGGAAATGTTCTCAGTGATTCACACACATGAATAAACAGTAATGCTTCTTGTTTGGATCATTTACATTTTAACCCAGCCCTTTAGACACAACACACACACACACACACACCTGTAACTGCACTCACCTTTCCTACATCTGCATTTGGAAAACATTCCAGAAGCTTTACAGCATTCAGGAAGTGGAAAACGTGTCACGGCAGCACTTCGCCCTCGACCTGTGTCTGATTTCCACCAAGATTCTGCACGCCCAAATGAAAATGCGCACAACGGCACAGAATTTTCCTTTTCAACTCAACTGGAGATAGAGCCATGCAAAGCATACCACACTACACCACACCTTTACCCACTGACAAGAGGGCGAAATAAGAACAGAAGCGCACATGTCACTGGAAACCGCACACAATTACCCATGTGGGTTTATAAGAAGTTGCATTTATTCAGCAGGTGTCTTCCTGAAGATTACAAAGCTCGAGCAGTGAAAGGACTCCATCATTCAACCGCAGACATAGAGACTAATTTAACAAGCTGACACTTATATGGCATCTATTCATGATCTATTTATTCTCTGTGCACGCTGGAACAAGACGCTCCTACGCTTCTAATCCAGGTTTGACACTTTGGACAAGTGGGACAGGACACATTCCTGATATCTGAACATGGTGCTGTGGCCCACCCCAAACAGCAGCTACGTTGCAGACTTTCCCGCCTTGCTAAGAGCAAGAAACAAAAGTAATACCCGGAGCTCAAACTGCGCTTAAAGTGTGCTGTGTTATTGTTCAATTAAATTGAATGTTATTTATATAGCCTAATAAATGGTCATTAACGTCAAGAAGCTTTATATAATCAAATGAAAATGAGGGAAATGAGTAATAAACGTGTGAGAAAATATGTATAAATGTTGATGATCAGACTGTCCCTGTTGAGCAAGCCGAAGGAGACGGTGGCAAGGAAAAACTCCCTGAGATGGCAATAGGAAGAAATTTTAGGAGGGTGAGGTCTTACGGTTGGAGGCGGAGCCTATTTCTAGGCCAGATAAACAAGAAACCTTGGTTCTAATGAATGCAATGCACTACAAAACAAAACCCTTCTTTGCCGGCTTCTATAAGAAACTAATCAACAACAGGGATACGTGTTGTATGATATGTAACATGAAGATAAAACTCTGAAGATTTAATAAGGTCATGACCTGAAGCGTTTTATTTCAGTTACATCACAGCAATTTGCCAATTATTGAAAATTTTCTTTATCAATGGTAGTTTATGGTAAAAATAAATCTTGTGCATGGTTAGGTCCGGGTCCAGGGTCCGGGATCGATTCCAGGCCAGGAGTTTGCACGTTCTTTTGCATAATTCAACAGTGTTGTGGTATAAAATATATAAAAGTTTCACCAATGAAATGATCATAAGTATCAGACCCTCATCTTAGTCTGTTTTTGATATTTGATCTTCTGTCCCATTGCCTTCTTAAAAATATCGACACTTAAAAGTAAGAGAGAAAAATTAGACCTAATACGTGGCAATAGTGTGACTCAGGGTTTCTACACCATCTCGGACGCTCTGTAAAGAAGAGCTGCATTAACAGACACTCTCATTAACTCCCCCAGATGACATTCCCAGCAAATGATTACAGATTCTGCTGGACAGAGGTCACGAATAAGAGACCTGTCCTCACAGTCTCAAATATCTTTTCTTTTTGCCTGGTAATAAAATCACACACATCCCTGAGGACTCGGAAGCCCCCATCAGGCATGAGTCACTGAAGCAGAATCCAGAGAGGAGACCACCTAATCCTGGAAGTGTGAGTCAGAGACACGCTGTGTGACATCATCCTGTCCACCAAGAACACACTAGCATGTGTCTTGAATAAAAAATTTAAAAAGTCCACCTTTCAACAAATGAGACACACAAAGCTGGTAAGTAGTTAAGCGTGCCTAAGTGGTCTTACACTAATAATAATAATAATAATAATAATAATAATAATAATAATAATAATAAAAACTTGTGCATGTTTCCTGTAAACAAAAGAGCTATTATTCAGAGGGAGGAACAGACTCCAGGATTTGGAGGCATGCAAAAAAAAAGCAATGAAGAGGAATATATAAATGCTGATGCGTGAATGCATGATTATGCAAACGATGAAATGGGTGAAATGTGTGTTTGATTTAATAATCAAGTGTAAAATCATGCCCTGGAGTAACTTTGGCCAAGTGTGTGTGCACGCGCATGCTAAAGACTTCACGAGCTCTCAGTTGTGCAACAAATAAACAAGCACATAAACAAAAGCATATTTACCACACAGATCCATAAGCGCCGGAACCGACCGGAGCGAGGTTCTGGTACCTCTCAGGCACCTCCCATATGGTTTTATTAAGCTCCTGTCTGTAGAAAGTGGGTCTCTCCGTCTGGGACATTCCTGTCGATCCTCGGCCCCCCTTCCTCTCACAACAGCGCGAGCTCAGTCCGGCTGAAAAAACTTCTGCTCCCCTCCTCCCGCCGCTGGCTTTCGCTTGCCGACCCGAGCGCTCAGATTAAAAACAAGATAAACAACAACAAATCTCCAAAAATCACTATCAATGCACGAATCTCTGCTGCAGGTGCAGTTTGTGGTCGCGCGCTCCTCTCGCGCTCCCGATCGCGCTTCTCCGCCTGCCAGGTGGCCGCGCGTGCCTCTTCTTAGAGTGAGCTGTTTGCTGTTGGAGTGCCTTCCTGATTCGGTGCAGCGTTCAAAAGCCAAGCGATTCATGTTGTGCGTCACAGTTTTCAACAAATCAGGTTGGGCGAGAATTCGGTTCTACGTAGAGCGATAATCATTCACACAACAAAGTGTTAAATAATACTTTATAGTGATACACCGATGCAATATATAATTTTTTTTTAAATATTTCCATTGAATTACCTTTTGCACATCATGCAAGTGAATATTCAGTATTGTCTTTTATGTAGTTTTAATAGTACATTATTCTCATCCTCAACAAAATAGGTATTATAAAATACTTTTCCAAAGTAGTAAATATTAGTTATTGAAATTTAATATTCTACGTCACATATTTCAGATGATTTGTTTGTCTTTTTATCTAGATTTTTTAAATACTTTGTTTTATTTTTGTTTACAATATTAAATGCACCATGGCACAAAATCAATTAGGTTGTGGTACACATTGTCACTTTTAGGCTGCTCTTTGCACAATTGCTAAGTTATCTGCAATATTACTACTATTTGCACTGTCACTTTCCTACACATAAAATTGGACATCAAAGTTGCATGGCAATTAACTTTGTTTCTCTTATTATGCACTCACTCACTCACTTCCTGTCTAAATTGCTTTATCACTAATACAGGGTTGTGGGAGGCCTGGAGCCTATCCCAGGAGACATAGGGCACGAGGTGGTGTTGGTTGACATGGTGCCAATCCATCACAAGGCACTCAATTTAGACAAAAAAGACAGACAATTTAGTAAAACAAAGCCTCAGGAGGGAACCCACCAAGCACAGGAACATGCAAACTCCATGCACACAGACCCGAAGCAGGAATTGAACCCTCAACCCTGGTGGTGCATGGCAACAGTGCTAAATATTTAGTCACCGTGCCGCCTCATTCCTCTTATTTTTTAAACATGTGATTTATATGTTTCTTATATACCTTGTAGGTTTTGTTGTTCTTAGCATTGCACAAGTAACCTCTGGCCAGTTCTCACATTACCCTGTGCATACTTACTATATGTGAGATACAGTGTGCAATCACATCTACAACCTGTCTTTGTGTTATTGTCTCTATTGCTGCTGGATATCTGGAATTTTCTTAAAGTATCTATCTATCTACCTATCTATCTATCTATCTATCTATCTATCTATCTATCTATCTATCTATCCATATATCTATCTATTAGTTTTCGTTTTGTTTGCATAAACTCAAATAGTAATAAAGTAATAAATCTCAAATAGTCTCTTAAATATTTTTTTTTTGTTTTTATTTACATGTACACAAACAAACATTAAATGCCTGTGTTATTTATTCAGAAACACTTCAAGTTTCATGGTATTGAACTCTGCACACGGCCTCCTGTTTGTCGTCATAGTGTGCGCGCGCACGCGATTTGCTCGATCTCGCGTGGATTGGGTGTGTGTGTGTTTGTGAACCTAGACTGGAACATGATGTCTAAACAGAAATACTTCTGTACTGACTAGTTTTATACTAAAAATAGTAACACTAATACTAAAAATTAATTAATTAAAAAATACTAGATTAGATCATATATTACAATTGTGTACGTTTTAATGTATTTTACACACTTTGTCATTTTGAAAGTATATAACTTCCCTTTCTTGTCTGCTTTACTGGGTGTCTGGCTTAAAGTTGACAACAGCTTATCTTTGCTTGAACTAATGCTGATTTGTGCTTGTTTTTCATGTTTTCCTCACTGCATGTACAGTATTTGCAACACGCCATTTTCCATCTTTTCTTCTGCGCCACCTGGTGGCAGTTTGTGCAACTGCACAAATATCAACCTTGTTGAGTGTTAAGTTAAAAGGTCCTGCTGTAAGGTGCAAATATTTTTAGTCATATAATCTCTCAACATCATGTACACAACTTATTATGCAAAAAATATTATCAACCCCCAAACGTCCCTTTGTCACCACAGCAGTAATAATCTGAGACTTTTCTCTCTTTTCACTTGGAATAAATGTGTGATACTTTGCATCAGGCCAGGTCACGCCCCATCAAACTGCTGCTGATGTAGCAAGCTTTGTTTAAGTTACAACATAAAAGTTAAATAAAATTATTTGTTTCCTGAAGTGTCCCCCTAGTGGGTCACGATGGAATTGCATGTGGGCCATAGCAAGAGGTCATTTAACAATGAATAAAACCTTTCCATTTTCAATTATGTAATTAGGTTTGACTGTTACCATGAATGATCACATATTAAACATTTACATTAAAAAGTAATCATGTGTTACTCTTTATTAAAATATAGAGGGAAATGCTGTATTTCATGATTGCCGTATGTGTAGCTCGGAGTTGTGATTTAAGGTTTGGATGGGCATGCTTCACAAACTTTATTATTATACATTCATTCCTGTTCTATACCGCATATTCTGTACAGTACAATGGCCGCAGGGGGCCTGGATTCTATCCACGAAGATTTAGGGCATGAGGTTGAGTACATCATGGAAAGGGTTCCAATCCATCACAGGGCACACAGAATGGGAAATTTGGGAACACAGATTAATACAGCTATCCTTAAATTACATTTGTTGCTTTTAATATTTAATTTCAGTGAATTAGACTGTGGGAGAAAACCCAAAAGGACGGGAAGAACACGACACACACAAACACACACAGAGCCGAGGTGGGAATCAAACCCTCAACCCTGGAGGTGCAAGGCCACAGTGCTAAACACTATTTTTAAAAAAATCTATTATGACATCTGAGCTGCTGTTATGGGGAATTAACAAATGTAGTAATAATAAAATGCACTATGCAAACATGTAAAGGGCTTATATTCTTTATTTAATTCAATTTAAATACAAAGTGAACATGGGTACTAAAACTTTCTGATGACAACCAGCAATACTGCTCCATAATGACGGCTGTGCACAGAAAAAAAAAAAAAACTACGAGCATGAGATTTACACGAGTGCACAGAATTTCAGATTTATTTCAGACAGTAACTGGCTGTGAGCGTCCAATCCGCACAACAATCTCAGACCTAAGCCCGTTTTGGCATCGTGATACGCTCTTAGTGAAAGGGTTTTCATGTGTTAAAAGTCGGATTTGCAGTCGACTGTATAAGATGACAGATTGTTTATTGTGTTAGAAAAAGAAAATCCCATCCCAATTGTAAATGTTCTTTAATTAATATTAGACTATTTACTATTTCTTATACAGTATATTTACAAACACCAACCTCCAACACTTTACATTGCACTGATGTTGCTGTACTGTAGAATATCTCCATTATAATATAATATTCAGACCACAAAAGAAAATAGGAAAAACAAATCTGATTTATTTGCACTGAAAAAGCTTAAACCATGGCATTAAGGGCCACGAGAGGAACGCATATTAATATAACATGCAAATCCAAGCCAGTGTGGGCAAAATGGATGCATTTGGACTTTTTTTTTTTCCTGTCTGTCCAATTTAAATGAATTGCCTG
The DNA here is from genome assembly GCA_030522415.1 of Channallabes apus. Lineage (NCBI taxonomy): Eukaryota > Metazoa > Chordata > Actinopteri > Siluriformes > Clariidae > Channallabes > Channallabes apus. The sequence goes on from CM060123.1 coordinate 14,358,354, forward strand.
ATCAACCTGAGGACTGGCATGTCATCACATTTTGTTGAACGTTTTAAACTTTGTTAAATTACAAGATTTAACAAAATCACAACCATATTATTCACGGTGTCTCGAAAAAACTGAATCGATTTGTAAAAGAGAGAGAGAGAGAAAGAGAGAGGATAGTGTCTCTTCATTTCTAGACAATTTCATGTTCAGCCATGACACCGAGTTAAACCAGGAAGTAGCTAAATATTCATACGAGTACATAGTTCATCCTTAATCACAGTTCTTCCTTTAGACGCAGCTCCCTCCAATAACGAATTATGATATGAGGAAATATAAAGGACAAGATGGTTAGGACTTAAGGAACGGGTAAGAAGTAGGAATGTAGAGCAGTGTCTGAGTGCATCCTGGCGCTAGGGTTCTCCGGGACGACGTTCCCGACGGTGCTCCGGGCCTCAACGTCCGAACAGTGTCCATGACTTGGCTTCGCCGGTGTCATTTCAAGAAGACCAGATAGAAAGCCATAGACAAACAGGACAGCGCCACGGCAACATGAAGCCGGGTACCGATAACCGCCGCTGTAGAGAAATGATAGTCAGATTAATATACACACAGGAACATGATCAATATGACAACATGTGAGGCAAGTTTCAAAACCATGACACAAAAGAAGAGCTCAGAGCTCTCCCAAAGTCTGTGTGTTAATGCTCAGGCAGAAATACATCTCGGATAATGCATTAGTTTCATTTATTTATTTATACCTCAACCTTACAGTCTTTTTTTTCACCGCCTAAATCTCTGCTACTATACATACCTCATGCCATTACATAGTGTTACATATTCCACCAATACGCATAGACTTACATGCTATCCTTTTATTGATCTCTACTATTTGCAATGCTGTCACTTTAATACAACACAAGTACATCAAGGGTTTCGCTATTATTTTTATTAATTTATTCCTTTCTTAATTATAATGACTCATCCCCGAAGCTGAGTCAAAAATCATCAACACTGCGGTTATATTAAAACTTATTTATATGTCAGCGCTTTCCGTTTCATGGCTACTGTCTTACCCAGACACTGAACATGTTACATCAGTTCATTTGTAACTGCGGTGTGAGCAAAAATGAATGCCCCAAATTAAACAAAAGGAGAGCATCATGCAGTGATTAGTTTTTTGTTTTGTTTTTGTAGTCTGGGGTCTGAGGGTGTACCTGGTTCCGAAACACCTCACAGAAGAGTGTTTGGATATCTACAAAACTAAATTTTAATTACTCGATACTCTAAGGAAGGCATACGTTTCTTTAAGAGAATCATTACTGGTGATGAAACATTGATTCAGCACTACGAGCCTGAGACTAAATGGCAGAATACGGAACAGAAACATCCTCAATCACCGACCAAGAAAAAGTTAAAAACTCAACCAACAGATGGAAAATTAATGCTTACAGTTTTCTGGGATTCTCACGGGCCAGTATTGGAACATTATCAGGAAAAAGGTTCAACAATCAACAGTGCTCGTTACAGTGAGACGCTTATTGAGAGATGAAGCCTAAACTTCGGATTAAACGAAGAGGACTGCTATCCAAATGTAGGGAACTGCAAAGAAAATAATTTCTTATAGCATCAGACTTTCAAGTACTAGCACCCTTGAAATCAGGCCAATGATGATGAAGATTAAGTAACAGCAGTGCATTCACAGCTCAGCCTAAAACATTTTTTATGAGGGAATTCGAAAGCCTATTGACCGACAGACCAAGTGTATTGAAAAGCACAGAGATTATATAAAAAATTATGTATTTGTCTTTTCTAAAAATCTATTCAAATCAATTCTCCAGCTAGAGTGCAGATAATTTTTGACTCACCCTCATAGTTTAGCATTGCACTCGTACCTCTGGTCAGCTCTCCATTATCTTGTGTCTAGTGACTCTACTGTATATAAGCTATACAGTGTGCAATTACATCTACAAACATGCCTTTGTTTTACTGTCCTCATTGCTACTGGATGTCAGGAATTTCCTTTGGGTTCAATTAACATACGGTCAAAACTATAAACCAAAATTACAAGTCTTCCCATGTCAGGTTTGAACGACACACACACACACACACACACTCGCCTTTATAGAAGACGCCCCACACGCCTTTCTTCTCCGATAACAGCCAGCTGTTGAGGCGAGGAACCTTCTTCAGGTACGCACAAGTACAGATGAAGAGAAGTCCGAATACGAGGATGCCGTCGAAGGAGTACGCTGCAGATTAAATACATAAAGGCTAATGACTTCTTTTCATTGAAACGCTGAGAAATTAAATTACAAGCTTTAAATATCCATTCAACAAAGTCAATGAAGTAGAGATCACAGAAGTAGTCTGGAGCTTATGATTATGACTAATATATATATATATATATATATATATATATATATAATGACTATCAAAAGTTTGGTGAGTTAAAAAAACGTAGATCGGCCTTTTTCTCCCAACTCTACCAGCAAATTAGTCTCAAAACCACTCATGACACACTAGTCTCAAAATTTGCATTAAAAGGATACAACAGCGTTCTCACTACTACTCAACAAACGCACAAGACTTTGGAGCCATTTGAGGCGGTAAAATGTAATCAATTCTTTTCAGAGCTTAAAACTATTCACACACTGGCATCCCGTGCGGAAGGAATGAATGATTTCCCAAGTTTGATTAGAATAATAATTATGTCAGATGAAAAAGATAAGTGCTGCTTTTTGTTTAATTTAATTTGCAGGATAAAAGTTAAACTCTTTGTTTAAATGCTGAACTTAGTTTTATGAAAGAAGAAAAGGCTATAAGGAACATTCTACATTTACTTACTCAAGTTTAATTCATTTGCAAGGATGGTGAATAAAGCTAAGGTATAAAACTTTAGAGTTATGGCTCAAATTTTTTCCCCCAAAAAAGTTCCAGGGCCAATTGTAACAAAACTGGGAAAAGAAATATAATATTGAATCAAGATATTTATAAAACTGTGAAAGATACAAAAACACAATATTAATCAAATGAACACCTTGGTGCTGTTGTTAATATTTCAGGCTTGTCACAGCAGACTATCCGATCTGCACAACAACTTTGGCACAGGTTTTACACCAGATGCCATTCCTGACTAGGGCTGCACGATATTAGGAAAATATGCGATATGTTGTTGAATATTGCGATAACGATATTTCTTGTGATATAACATTTCCCTAGAGAAAAGCATTTTTTATTATTATTATTGCCTATTTTTAAAAAATCATTTATATGTATTGATCATACTAAAATAAACAGGTAATAGATATTCGTCTGATGTAATTAAATCTAAATCAGGCTAAAAATAAACTACGTCAAGGAAGTTGCAAATATTTAGACTTCAAAACACTATGACCGACTTAAAACCCTCAGCAGATTTCTGATTTCTGGTTTGCTGTTACTATAAACCTGCCAACACAATATGAATTACTTTCAAACATTACTTTTTATTTACGTGTAACCATACACTCATTGATTTCATTTATCGCAATTCTTTGCGATACAGATATTGAGTATACCATTATCGCGATAACGATAATTTTTTTTCGATATATTGTGCAGCCCTATTCCTGACACAACCCTCATATTTTATCCGGGCTTGGGACAGGTTTGGACATTGGGTGGAAACTGAACCTAGGCCTTCCGCATGTCAGGTGAGAAACAAACCACTGCCCTGAATCAACAACTAGGTATCGCGATAATATCGTTTCAGGTGATCCCTGGTGATTCCCTACATCTCCATACATGGGGAAATACAGGAGTAAGCAATTCCACAGACAACACCAACTGTTATAATTTCACTGTGTTAAATAAATGGCAATTGTACAGAAAATGTTTTGTAATTAAGATAAAGTTAAACGTGTTCCCCCTGTGTATGGAGACTTCTGGGACTCTCACTCTCTCTCTCTCTGTATGTCACATATATAACTAACCTGATTAACTGGCTGGATTGTTTACATTGCTGCACTGCGTGTTTGCTCAGATCGACACCTGAACGAGTAACAATCTCTTTTAAACCGGCCAAACAAGTGATTAATGACTTATTATCCGAGTTTAACCAGGAGTAAGTACAAGCGCTGTGTAAAACAGAGCCTTAACACAGCCACGTCCACAGCCGAGTTAGCAAACAGGCTCACATTAGCATGCTAACTCATTAGCTAGGCTCTTACTGTAATAGTGGCTTGTTAAATCGATTATGTCACTTACCATTTGTCATATTGAGGGTGTTTTGTTCTCTTTTAAGATAATAAAGTAATTAAAATAAAATACAGGAGTCGACTAAGTGGTTTCTATTTTCCACCCATAATAAGCGTCCATTCCAAATCACCAAGAGAAGCGGGGATGACACTTCCGGGAAGAATGGAATTGTGGGAAAAGCCGCTCCTCCTCGTCCCGCCTCTGCGGTTAATAAACAACGCTTTGGCGTATCACCGCCACCTACTGATATTGAGAAGAAGGTTTTCTAAAACAAACAAAACGTTAAAAAAAATTTAAACAACGTTCAATTAAAAAATAAATCAAGATACTGGAGTATTATTCCCATATTCTGTAAAATGCCTTTCAGATTTTATAATATTTTATAACACAGTAGTGTAAGGCTTTCTTGAATTTTGGTAGACCACCTCAATGAAACACACAAGTCAGTGCTCAGTGAGATGTTCCAAGTTTATTGTGGAAGACAGGAGTATATATACTGTATATACTATGCACACACACAAAAAAAGTACCAAAAGGAGGGCACAGGAGCGGTTACATCTGGTCTGGAATGTTTATAAAAGATAAGAAAACAGAAGCTTGGGAACAGTTCTGCAATTATGAGCCTTCAGAAGTTTTACGACCCTGAACACAGAATATACTAAGGAATGTGTTTGCGGATAGCGCAGCGTGTCGAAGTCAAAGCAAGAAAACACTCTGTTCTCATGCACACATAATATCAAGAAACACACTAGAAATGAAATCTTCCCTACAATTCTCCCCTTTTATTCATAGGTAAAATCGTTGAATAAAACTCAGAGCTCACCGGCGGATAATACAGTAGGTCATCGGACACGGCACAGGAACATAACCTGAAACATACTTATACAAAAGATTTTGCACACAGCGAAGAATGCATGGACCAGAGAGACACAACAGATCTGACTCATAAATAACTACTAGTGGTGAACTACTGTCTTTCTTGATGCTACAGTGCTCGGAGTGTGGGCACGCCCAATATGCACTCGTCCCAGCTCACGAGGTGCTAAGACACCACCAGGAATAGTACACTAATAGCAGAAGTGAAGTCGTCCCGTGGCAACCCAAGACGATCCCGCTGTGTCACGTCACCTCCTCTAGGTCATGTCACCCCCTCTGTGTCACATCACAGGTTGGTCATCACTGCAGCACGTCTTTAGTCTAGGAAACAAAAAATCACAGAGAAAGAAAGATATTTACGGAAAAAGATCAGTTAAGACAGCAGTACGAGGGATTGCGATTATTTCTGCTGGTTCATCATATTTACAATCTCCCAGTTTTCTGGGGGTCAAAGATTTTACCAGAACAGTATCTATGATGTGTGTGGGTTTTGTTGAGGGTATTGGAGTCACATCAGCAATTTGTTCATAATGTTTAGTTAGAGTGTCTATTAGAGCAGCAGAATATTCAGCAATATGTACATGTCAGGGGTAGCTCAGTGGTTAAGGCATTGGATTACGGTTCAGAAGATCCCAGATTCAAACCCCACAACCATCAAGTTGCCACTGTTGGGCCCTTGAGCAAGGCCCTTAACCCTCAACTGCTCAGATGTGTAATGAGATAAAAAAAAAATTTAAGTCGCTCTGGATAAGAGCGTCTGCTAAATGCCTAAATGTAAGATCAGTTGTTCCTATCGCGGGTTTGCCTTTCCTTCATGGCACGGGAAATGGTCTGCCAAATATAATTTCATGGGGTGACATGTGCACGTCTTTTCTTGGTGTCATTCTCATTTCAGCTAGAACAGCAGGTAACAAATCAGCCCAGTTTTTACTTCCCATGGTTTGCATTGCTTTAGTCAATTTTTCTTTCAGTGTCCTATTTGTTCTTTCTACTATACCTGATGACTGTGGATGATAAGGAATGTGAAAATGCCAGGACAGTGGAAGATATTTACACAAATTCTGTGTTACCTGTGATGTAAAAGGTGTTCCTTTATCTGAGTCAATAGCATGAGGTATTATTTCTTTCGCTAGGACTCACCACCTTTGCATTCACTCTAGCACATGGGAAAGCTTTCACCCACCTGGAAAACTTGTCCAGAAGATATTTCAATGGGCCACATGCAGGCATAAAATCAATTTGCCACTCTGCAAATGGAGCAGTAGGTAACGTGATTCTGAGCACATACCAAGAATCTAGATATTAATGAATCAGTTGTTCCAAGCATGTTAGTTATACAAAACAGTTTTTCATACCTTCCTTAACCCCCGTCGTGCGCAATGTGTAACATCGTGGAACTCGCGTACTAGGAACAGAAGAGAATGAGACGGCAGGCACAAATGACTATCTGCACAATACCACAAACCATCAGAAGCAACGTAGGCACCCTGAGCTTGCCAAAAAGAAGAATTATTCGGCGTGGCAGAAGCTTGTAAGGACAATAAATCTAAATCGGGAATCAAAGAGCTAGCAAGAAAATATGTATTGATCAGACCAGAATCAGAGCCAGGAAAGAAAATCTGTTTTCGAGCCGCTTCTTTAGCAATACGATCAGCTAGCGAATTACCTCGCACTTCCATAGGAAGAAGTCACCAGAGGAATGAGAGTACTAGGTAAATGGTATGTGTCTTTTAGATCCTGAATAAGAGAAAAATGAGAAATAGGCTTACCCTCAGCAGAACGAAAACCCCTGGATTGCCAAATGTGGCCAAAGTCGTGAGTGATACCAAAAGCGTAACGAGAATCAGTGTATATAGTGTCATCTTTTCCTTCAGAAAGAACACACGCACAGGTTAGAGCAAAAAGTTCAGCTGCCTGAGCAGACGAGAAAGGGAGAGAGTAAGCTTCAACGGTTATATCTGACAGCACACACACAGCATAAACACAGAGAAATTTCCCATCATATGGTTTTGAACAGGAACCATCTACAAACAGAGTGTCACCAGTTGTTAATGGAGTAGAAGATAGATCAGGACGTATACTAGTAGAGTGAACAATCTCTGAGCAGCAGTCATGAGCTGTATCTACTAGCGTGTCGTCCTGTGCATTGATCAAACATGCCAGAGCATATCCGAGGGTGTCAAAAGAAGAGGTGGATTTTATCTCTAAGTTACTTGTAGAACAAAGGATAATCTCATACTACCCAGACCGTCTCTGAGCCGTCATATGTTGTGTTCGCAGGTTCTGTAGCACTTGTTTAACCTGATGTAGAGAATACAAAATTAAAGGATGAGAGAGAACAATCTTCTCAGCATCTTGTACCATCATCGCACAGACGGCCACAGCCCTGAGACAGGCGGGGAAACCTTGTGCCATAGCATCTAAAGTTTTAGATACTGTAAGAAAGCACATGGTTTAACAACACCCTGCTTGAGCAGGGAGCTTAAAATTTCATCTATTCCTGAGGCCTTGGCCTCGGGGAGTGGATACTGTTTGATGCACACAGGTTGCAAGTGTTTTAATTTAGCATCATAGGGAATGCAGGGTACCTCACCTCATCCTTGTGTTCAACCCACAGACTGCTTGGCACACATTCAAGAGCAGCAGGAAGAGAGCTGTTCTGTGAAGAAAGGAAGCAATTATTTACCCGCATATTTGTGAGGTGGGAGAAAGGAACTGAATCAGGCAATGATTTCGCACCAGAAAAAGTCAAGAACATGTATAGTCTGCTCATTAAATCGCGACCTAACGGATTAAAAGGACAATCAGGCATACGGCCAAACGGTGAGAGAAATCAATTCCCTTATCTAAAGGACATGTTACAGTTAACTGAGGAGTAAAATAATTTCGTTGAGCAACCCCTTCAATTCCCACAGAGCTGATACTTTTATTTGAGAGCGGTCCTTCATAATCACGACCTAAAGACGACATTGCAGCTCTCGTGTCCACCAAGAAAGAGAACACGGAACCATCTATACACAATTCTATAAATGGCAACTTATTAATCTGAGGTAACTCGAAAGTACAAAGTAAATCCGCACCCACGAGCTGACAGTGCCTAGAAGCCTTTATCAGCATGTCAACAAAATGCAAAGGTTTGTTGGGAGAAGGGAGCATCTTAATAATGTCCTTCAGCATGCTTAAGGATGGTGGAAGGATTTTTGGACTCTTTGGTACCATGGAGAAAACAAATGCAGTGTTTTCTTGTCGAGGTTTTGGGCGAGACGTCTCATCCGGACCTTCATCGTCCGGGTTATCATCATCCTCACCATCAGTATCCTCGTGATCATCCGAAAGAGGGCAGTCAGGAGTTTGTCCCGACGCCCTATTGGGAGTCTTTCCCTTTCCAGAGGAACACCCTTCCAGCAAGGCTCCTCCCACTTTCTCAGCGTTGGGGCAGCTCACAGGTGCGCACATGTTTGTGGGTATGGGGGAGACAGGCACAGATGGGCAGGTCACGGATAATTGGTTGATTAGATGCTGATGTTACTGTATCAGCATGATATGGCGGGGGGATCGGAAAGGTTGAGTGAACGGGCAGCTTGAATTTAGTTTCCTTAATTTAGTTAGATGTGACCTTTGGAATCTTTATCAAGCCAAGGTGGAAAATTATCAAGCCAAGGTGGAAAATTATCAAGCCAAGGTGTGATAAAGTAAGTGAGTCCACACCTATTCATCCAGTCGCGCGGAACCTCTTCTGGTCCGGCTTTGGATAAGTATTTGCGTTCTTATTACCCATTTTATAAATGTGAATTAACCCGTGACAGAAAGAACCAATATCTTCAACAAAGAATACACAACACTTCAATAAAGACAACTAAAGCGCGCTACAAAGACAAAGACAACAACAAAGAGCTGGGCACAGAATACAGCTTCCACACTATGCTTCAGTTCCAGGAACTTTTCAGAAGCGAGCGCGTGCTAAACAGCCGTAAAAGCCACAAGACAATCCTTTCCCATACATGGTCCAGATACCAAAAACCAGGGAGCATGCTTACTCTATTCTTATAGAGAAAAATAAAAAAGCAGCACTCACCTGATTAGAAGTATCCAGGACAGACAGGATTTCTTGAATTTTGGTAGACCCCCTTTTGTCTACTCAGTGCACAGCCTGTATTCTGCTTGTTCCGTCTGGAGTCCAGGGAACCCCTCAATGAAACACACAAGTCAGTGCTCAGTGTGATGTTCAAAGTTTATTGTGGAAGATAGGAGTACAAAAAAAGTACCGAAAGGAGGGCACAGGAGCAGTTACATCTGCTCTGGAATGTTTATAAAAGATAACGTGGAGAAGAACAGAAGCTTGGGAACAGTTCTGCAATTATGAGACTTTAGCGACCCTGAACGTAGATTCTACTATGGAATGTGTTTGCGGATAATACAGCATGTCAAGGTCAAAGAAAGAAAACACTCTGTTCTCATGCACACATAATATCATGAAACACACTAGAAATTAAATATTCCCTACAAGAGGTTACCCGCACACATAAAAGTTGATGATGATGCTGCCTAATGTTACCATCAATTCAATTAAATTCAATTTTATTTGTATAGCGCTTTTAGCCATCAGAGAGGAATGCTTGCAACACGATCACAGTATGACATAAAAGTTGACGATTATATCAAAGACACGTCTGTTTGCCCATGCAAACACAGACCATACAGAATTTCTGTTTTATACACTGATCAGTTATAACATTCTGACCACCTGCCCAAGATCGAGTAGGTATCCCCCATTGCCACTATAACGATTGCCACTATAACGAGTGTTCTGACACATTCTTATTATCACAACAAGCATTAACCTTTTCATCAATTTGATCTACACCACCATATTGGTTCAGACTATACAGGCCAAACTTCGCTCATTACGTCAAGTACACCTATTTGCAGCCTGCAGATCAAGGCGGGGCTGAATCTGGGGCGGGGCTGCACGTGTCGCCCCGCCCACATGCCTTCTCATTGGTTGTAGGTAAATTAATAATGTCGAGATAAAGTAACTGTCATACACACTCAATCTGCGCCCGGCACTAGGACCCGGAAGTAAGGCGGGCGCCAAACCAGGAAGTATAAAAGAGGTAAACAAACGTTGGCTTACCGCTCAGTCATTGAGTTCGGCCCATGTCGGTTCAGGTTGACGTTCATCAAACCGTGAGTACTCACTATCTTTTGGTTGTTGCTTCCTATCGTTGTGTGTGTATTTTAGGACGCGGGTTAAATTTGTGTTTTTCCCTTGCTCCGTTTTTCGGGAGAGTCCTTAGAATAAATCGCGTGGTTATCCTGCCTGCTCGCTGTTACTCCGCGTTTGGGTTTACCATCCACGCTACATTGGGCTAACCGCTAAGCTACGTCTTCTGGTCACCGAGGTTAGTTCATGACAGAATGACTGAGCCTCTGACGGTGAACCCAGCGGATCACGTGCGCCTCTGCGGCGTGGTGGATCGGCATACCGTGCTGGTTAATAGACTAACCGAGGAGGTCGCTACTCTTCGCCGGAGCGTCCAAGACATCGCGGCCTTGTTGCGGATCTCAGGCGGGAGAACGCGGATCTTCGGGCGGCTGTTGCTAGCGCGGCTAACCGGCCTCCTGTCGTAGCGGCCGCGGCACCGCATCCCCCTTCCCCCCCCTCTTCTGACATCTTTATATCATTACCAGAGAAATGGAATGGCACGGACGGGAGGTGCAGTGTGTTTTTGACGGCGCTCGACCTGGTGTTTGAGTTCAATCCCATCAAGTACTCCACCGATCGGATACGCATTGCTCTCCTCGTTTCGTTGCTCACAGGGCAGGCAGCTGAGTGGGCCACGGCAGTTCTCCAAGCAGACACAGACACCGCCCACTCATACAATGAGTTTACACATCAACTCCGGCTCACTTTTGAACACCCTGCGGGCGAGGTGGAGACCAACACCAAACTTTACCACCTGCGGCAGGGAGGGTCATCTGTAAGTCGCTACACCGCCGAGTTCCGCACCCTCGCCGTTCAGACCACCTGGGGCGATGCAGCGCTCCGGACCTCCTACTATGAGGGACTGACTTCGGGGATTAAGAACGAATTAGCCGGGCGAGAGCTTCCTGCCACGCTGGAGGGAGTGATCCAACTCGCCCTTCGGATCGACCAACGCCTCCTCTCTCGTCCGAAGCCGGCCCCTAGGACCCTGCCGCCAACACCCACTTTCACCCCCACCACTTCCCGTCCATCGAAGTCAGCTACCTACACTACCCAGGGACATGTTGGTTCTCCACCTACTGCCGTGGTTTACACCGGAGCCGGGGAACCCATGCAATTAGGGCGCGCATCCCTGACCGCAGAAGAACGAGAACGACGCTTTAAAAAAGGACTTTGTGCTTATTGTGGGTCGGCAGAGCACCACAGAGCCATCTGCCCACGTCGCCAGGGAAACGTCCGGGCCCGGTGAGCGTTGGGAGCAGCTCACCGGGCCATCTCCACCTCTCTGCTACCACACCTAGCGTCTCTCGTCTCACGGTCCAGGTACACCTCCAGTTTGGCCACAAACGGGTCAGAAGTGCCGCATTCATCGACTCTGGGGCTGCAGGTAACTTCATTGACTCATCTTATGCCAAAAGTCTGGAGGTGGAATTTGAAGCGTTATCCCAGCCGGTTAAAATTACATCAGTCGATGGTCGGCCTCTCTCCTCCAGCCCCATTACCACCCAGACTCAACCCATCACCCTCATCATTGGTCAGCATCACGAATCAATCCAGTTTCACCTCACCTCCATCTCATCACCACCTATCATACTTGGACACCCGTGGCTTCTCCAGCACGATCCGCTTATCTCCTGGAATCAAAACAGGATCTTACAGTGGGGCCCGACCTGTTCAGAACTCTGCCAACGGGCTTCGGCTGGGACGTGCTCTAGGGAGTCCGAGGTCCCCGACGTCGACACCAACGCCATTCCCGCCGCCTATCAGGACCTGGCTGAAGCATTTTGTAAGCGACGGGCGACTCACCTACCGCCTCACCGCCCCTACGACCTGGCGATTGACCTTCAGCCGGGTTCCACTCCTCCCCGCGGCCATCTCTACTCCCTATCCACCTCCGAGACTCAGGCGATGGAGGAATATGTATCTTCGGCCCTACGTAACGGCACCATCCGACCATCCTCATCGCCTGCCGCCGCGGGGTTCTTCTTCGTGAAGAAAAAAGGCGGTGACCTACGCCCATGTGTTGACTATCGGGGGCTCAACAACATAACCATTAAGAACCGACATCCGTTGCCGCTTACCAACTCTGCCCTGGACGCCCTCTCTGGTGCCACCATTTTCACTAAGTTGGACCTCCGGAGTGCCTACAACTTGGTGCGTATCAGAGAGGGCGATGAGTGGAAAACGGCCTTCATCACCCCCACAGGACACTACGAGAGCCTGGTAATACCTTTTGGACTTTGCAACGCACCAGCAGCTTTCCAACAGTTCATTAACGATGTCTTCAGAGATATGCTCGGCAGATGGGTATTCGTCTATCTAGACGACATACTCATCTACTCACACAGCATCACCGAACACATTCAACACGTCAGAGCGGTATTAAAGAGATTAGTCGCCCACCAACTGTACTGTAAGTTGGAAAAGTGTGCTTTCCACGAGCACTCCACCATGTTCCTGGGTTTTGTTATCTCGCCCCAGGGTGTGGCCATGGACCCGCAGAAGCTAGAGGCTGTGCGTCATTGGCCCCTACCCAAGACCCTCAAGCAGCTTCAACGGTTTCTCGGGTTTGCGAACTTCTACCGTCGCTTTATCCAGGGCTACAGTACAGTTGCGGCCCCCTTAACCACTCTGACCCGACTCTCGCCCCATCACTTCCAGCTCAACCCTACGGCCATATCCGCCTTCCATGAACTCTGCCACCGATTTACCACCGCCCCCATTCTCCTTCATCCGGATGCAGATCAACCGTTCGTTGTGGAGGTGGACGCCTCGGATGTGGGCGCCGGGGTGGTCCTCTCACAACGAGGTCCAGATCAGAAGCTGCACCCATGCAGTTTCTTTTCCAAAAAATTTGATCCCACTCAGCAGCGATACGGGGTAGGGGACCGCGAGCTGCTGGCCATAAAGTGGGCATTGGAAGAATGGCGACACTGGCTCCAGGGCGCCAGAGAACCATTCCTCATCTGGACCGATCATCAGAACCTCATCACCATCCGCAACATTAAGCAGCTGAACCCTCGACAGGCGCGGTGGGCATTGTTCTTCGAGCAATATAATTTCCATCTGTCCTACCGCCCGGGGTCCAAGAACATCAAAGCTGGCGCCCTCTCGCGACAACATGAAGAGGACAGCCCCCGGGCGGACCCCGCGCCTGTCCTGCCATCATCAAAAATCATCGCCCCACTCCGTTGGGAACTGGAGACCAGGGTTCGCCAGGCACAGACTGCGGAGGACGAACCGGCAGGTGTGCCGCCTGGACGACTCTATGTTCCAGAGACCCTTCGAACGGAGGTCATCCAGTGGGGTCACTCCACCCCCATCTCCGGACATCCAGGCACCCAACGCACCCTCCAGTTCATCCGCCGTGCCTTCTGGTGGCCTTCCATGGCCAAGGACGTCAATGAGTTCGTTCAGGCGTGCCCAGTGTGTGCCCGGGCCAAGGACACAAACCAACCAACACCCGGGGAACTCCACCCGCTCCCAATTCCCCGAAGGCCCTGGACGCACATTGCCGTTGATTTCATCACGGGCCTGCCGGCTTCAGAAGATAAGGACACCATTTTAACCATTGTGGATCGTTTCTCCAAAGCTGTGCACCTGGTGGCCCTTTCCGGACTCCCGTCAGCTAAACAGACAGCCGAGCTGATATTAGAGCACGTAGTCCGACTGCATGGGTTCCCCAAGGACATTGTCTCGGACAGGGGGCCCCAGTTCACTGCCCGGTTCTGGAAAGCCTTCTGCCGTCTGATCAACTCCACTTGTAGTCTCTCATCTGGCTACCACCCTCAGACCAATGGTCAGACGGAGCGGACCAACCAACAACTGGAGCGCTACTTGAGGTGTTTCGTGGCAGATCGTCAGCGCTCCTGGGCCCGCCACCTCACTTGGGCGGAGCTTTCACACAACCTTCACGTCTCCACCGCCACCAAGCTAAGCCCATTTGAGGTGTGCCATGGTTTCCAACCTCCGATGTTCGAACACCAAGAACCGGAGGTTGATGTACCCTCGGCCCAACAGTTGGTCCGCAGGTGTCGACGGATATGGCGCCTCGCCAACGCAGCCATCCAACGAGCTAACACCCGCTACGCCATCCAACATCGCCGTCGACACCCACCGGGACGATTGTACCACGTAGGTGACAAAGTCTGGCTGTCTACAAAAAATCTGCACCTCCGCACAGAATCCAGAAAACTCTCCCCCAGATTCGTCGGACCATATCACATCACTCATCGCATCAACCCTGTCACCTACCGGCTCCAGCTGCCTGCGGCACTCCGGATCCATCCAGTATTCCATATCTCTCAACTCAAACCATTTATCACATCACCCATGATTCCACCCACCCCCCCAGCTCCTCCTCCCCGGACCATCGACGGCGGTCTCGCCTACACCGTACGCCGAATCCTCGACTCGCGCCCTCGGGGCAGAGGTACGCAGTACCTTGTTGACTGGGAGGGCTACGGCCCCGAGGAGCGGTCTTGGATCCCGGCCCGGTTCATTCTCGACCCCGAACTGATTCGAGACTACCGTCGCCGGGTATCCTCCACCCCAGGACCGTCAGGAGCCAGTCCTGGACAGGGGGGGTACTGTCATACACACTCAATCTGCGCCCGGCACTAGGACCCGGAAGTAAGGCGGGCGCCAAACCAGGAAGTATAAAAGAGGTAAACAAACGTTGGCTTACCGCTCAGTCATTGAGTTCGGCCCATGTCGGTTCAGGTTGACGTTCATCAAACCGTGAGTACTCACTATCTTTTGGTTGTTGCTTCCTATCGTTGTGTGTGTATTTTAGGACGCGGGTTAAATTTGTGTTTTTCCCTTGCTCCGTTTTTCGGGAGAGTCCTTAGAATAAATCGCGTGGTTATCCTGCCTGCTCGCTGTTACTCCGCGTTTGGGTTTACCATCCACGCTACATTGGGCTAACCGCTAAGCTACGTCTTCTGGTCACCGAGGTTAGTTCATGACAGTAACTCCCACAACTCATCTCATTGGTGGCAAAGTAATGACGTTGAAACTCTCATTTCTGGTGTTCTTTGCTGCATGGTGAGTGGGTGCACCTGCTACATTTTATGTGTAAATTGTTAATTTACAGTGTATAATGAGTATGTTAAGAAAGTTTTTTTGTGTGTATAATTTGTTTAATTAAAATGCTTGTGTTCATTCTGTAGCTGTGCTTAGTTTGTAGAACTAAGCAGGCCTTTAATGTCGATCATGGATCAAATCAATCCCTCATGGCAAACAGCAAATATATTTGTGTTTTTTAATGCATTTGAGATGATGTGTCTTCCCCAGTGCATGTGTGATATGTCAAGGATATAGTTTCCATCTATAAATGTTAGTAATTCATGCATATGTACAGTATACACTTTGCCGTCTGTCGCGGATGATGTTTCACTGTAAACGAGCCTTGATGTAATAAGTGTATATCTTTATTACAACAGTAACTGTAAATAGACTAACATTACTGAGTTCGATTAAATGTATTTTTCCACAGTAAATTAACTTAAATGGATTAATTTTTAATGTAGTGATTTTAACTTGTACTTTAAAAGAGCAAAATGTTAGGATTTGTTTCTGTGAATAAAATCATTCAGCACAAGGTGCATGAAAGGAGGGCTTGTTTTCTATAGTGCAACTTCTATATATGCCAAATATAAAGCATTTGATACTAAAACAAATGATCTATTCCTTCTATTTGCAGATCCTTGATGTTGATAACCCCATTAATGTTCCCTGTGCACCACATTTTCTATTTAGTTTAGCTTGTTTTGTTTTACTGTTATTTCTCTCTTTGTTTTGTTCACATAACCCAAGGGCTCCTTTAAGAGCCATTTTCCCTGCAAACATGCACAAAACAGTGCAGCAGTATTTAAAAGCTGCAGCAATTGCCTTTTCTGCCCATACCCCAGTATGCCACAGTTGGTGTACTATCACACCAAAAACCATTTCCTGTTGGCAGGGCACCATGATGGTGAGTTTAACATTTTTGCTTTTGTCACTTTAGTTTGTTTACTATGGTGCCAAACCAGGCAGTAATGTTCTGTGCATGATTTTTAAGTATGTCTGAATTTGTAATAGATGTTTGTTTTATTTTAAGGCTCAAAATGCGCAATATATCGGTCGATGATTGGTGCATCCCTACTTCATTGATCAAGGACCTTTCATACTCAACAGATTATGAATCCGGGAAAGCATGACAATTATTTCCTTGATCCTCTGCATGGTGAAATATTCAGTCAAGACGAATATGTGCAAATCTACAGGTTTTACATTTACATTTAGGGATTTGGCAGGCGCTCTTATCCGGAGCGATTATCTCATTATACATCTGAGCAGTTGAGGGTTAAGGGCCTTGCTCAAGGGCCCAACAGTGGCAACTTGGTGGTTGTGGGGTTTTGAACCTGGGCTCTTCCGAACCGTAGTCCAACGCCTTAACCACTGAGCTACCCCTGGCCCCTAGGTTTTATAGTGCACTGTTTCGAGAAGTTGTGGTCGCTCATAACCACGCTTTTATAAGATTGTGGTTGTTCTTTACCACATTTTTAAGAAGACTGTGTTCGTTCCCAACCATATTATTTAAAAGATTGTGGTCGTTCTTTACCATATATGTAAAAAGACTGGTTGTTCCTAACCATGTGTAGTTTTTGTTGTTGGGTTTTTTTTTTTTTTTTAGTAATGATTTGTTTTGTCTTTCTCATCACAGAAATATTGCACAGATAATTTCTCCTGGGTCTTGGCATGAATACTGTGTCAACAATATGCTACCAATAATGACTTGAATAAATAAATGTAAAAGCATTTCAAATAATTTGTTTTTCAAGGTAGATTGACTGTGTTCATGGCCACATCAACCACGACAACATTTCAGAACACAGGTTATTACTGTAATATTACTATTACTTAAGTACTGTAGTACTGACTTGGAGGTGAATTGGGAACTGGCTTACAAAAACTAGACAGCTCACTCATTCATCTTCTAACTCCTTTATTCTGTATATAGGGTCAAAGTGGGCCTGGGGGTACACTCTGAACAGGGTGCCAATCTATCCCAGAGCACACACATACAGTACACACACTCACAAACTACGGGCAATTTGGGAATGCCTATTAGCCTAATCTGCATGTCTTTGGACTGAGGTGGAAACCCACCAAGCACTCCATACAAACAGACCTGAGGCGGAAATCAAACTCAGATCCTGGACACGCAAGACGACAGCGCTAACGACAAAGCCACCATACTGCCATTTAGATAGCTGCAAGTAAAAAAAAAATCATCCAACTGGGAATCCAATTGTCTCTGCATGATTTTACAGACTGTGCTGCTGCCTCGTGACTGGCTGATCGGATAAATGCATGAATGTGCAGAGCTATGGTGTTCCTATTAAAGTGGCCAACAAGTGTGATAGCTCTATAGTAAAATATACAGTGGTGTGAAAAACTATTTGCCCCCTTCCTGATTTCTTATTCTTTTGCATGTTTGTCACACTTAAATGTTTCTGCTCATCAAAAACCGTTAACTATTAGTCAAAGATAACATAATTGAACACAAAATGCAGTTTTTAAATGAAGGTTTACGTTATTAAAGGAGAAAAAAAACTCAAAATCTACATGGCCCTGTGTGAAAAAGTGATTGCCCCCCTTGTTAAAAAATAACTTAACTGTGGTTTATCACACCTGAGTTCAATTTCTGTAGTCACCCCCAGGCCTGATTACTGCCACACCTGTTTCAATCAAGAAATCACTTAAATAGGAGCTACCTGACACAGAGAAGTAGACCAAAAGCACCTCAAAAGCTAGACATCATGCCAAGATCCAAAGAAATTCGGGAACAAATGAGAACAAAAGTAATTGAGATCTATCAGTCTGGTAAAGGTTATAATGTCACGCTCTCAGTGCCTTCGCGCTGATCAGAAACCTTTTGACATTTCCTTTCCCACGCTGTCAGACTCTCATCACATGATCATGCTTTCCCACGCTGTCATCGCTCCTCCCGGACCGCCCCGCCGGCACACCGGTTTCTCATCTGGCGCTGATTTCACCCAGCTTATAAGGAAGCGCAGCGCGCTGCCTCGCGCTGGATTATTGTGTGTTTTTTTGGCCATAGTTTTCTCGCGTTTCTGTTCATGACTTTTCACGTTGCCGACTTCGCTTGCTTCTCGTTTTCCCCCTCGCCTCCCGATTTGGATTATTGCCACGCTTGGATTTAACGGCTTTGAACTTTCGCTTTCGTTTCTCGACCACGGCTCAGCTTCACGTTTTTGCTCGACGCCCTCGCTGACTGATCACACGGCTTTGATCTCTTGCTCTCCTCCTCGACCACGGCTCAGCTTCACGTTTTTGCTCGACGCCCTCGCTGACTGATCACACGGCTCTTATCTCTCGCTCTCTACCTGCAACTGGGTCCACTTTCACAGTCCACGTTCTGCATCACGACAGAATAATCCAGCCAGCACTATGGACCCAGCAGGGTTAGACGGAATGCGACGGGCACTGGAGACCCAAAGTGTGCTCCTCGGAAAGAACCAGGAGGAACTCATCGCCACGAGACAAACTCTAGCTGACGTCATCTCCCAAATACAACGGCTCCAGGTACCTACAGCTCAGACCTCACACTCCGGAACACCACGAGAGCCACGCCTACCAGCCCCTCCCACCTATGGGGGAGAACCAGGAACTTGCAGGTCCTTCCTCTCACAATGCTCACTGATTTTCGAGCTTCAAACCTCCTCCTTCTCATCAGAACGTTCCCGGGTGGCCTACATCATCACGCTACTAACTGATAGAGCCAGGGAGTGGAGTACAGCCCTCTGGGAGGCTCGCGACCCATGCTGCGAGAACTTCGACAGCTTCTCCAAGGAGATGAGGAGGGTCTTTGATCGCTCATTCGCCGGCAGGGAGGCGGGAACAAGGTTATTAAGACTTCATCAGGGATCCCGCTCTGCTTACGACTATGCCATCGAGTTCCGCACCCTAGCCGCTTCTAGTGGATGGAATGACAGAGCCCTAGCGGATGTCTTTCTGGAAGGGCTATCAGAAGCTCTTAAGGATGAGCTCATCTCCCGCGAAACCCCCACGGACCTCCACGAACTCATGGATCTCGCCGGGCGGGTCGACTCACGTCTCCAGTTAAGACGGCACCCCAGAATAGGGCACGCGCCTCCTGCCCTGCAGCAAACCAATCAGGAGGAGCCCATGCAGCTAGGCAGGACCCGCATCTCTGACGAGGAGAGACGCCGACGCCGCCTACAAGGGGCTTGTTTTTACTGTGGAGCTTCAGGACACAGGCTTAAAGACTGCTCATTAAAAGGGAGGCCCCCCCTAGTCAGACTGGGAACACTAGAAGGCTCCCCTCCTGATAGATTTCCACAATCACGTCCCCTACTTCCCGTAAACCTAATCATCGGAGGTCAGGCTCACCCAATTCAGGCACTAATTGACTCCGGCTCCGATCGAAATTTGATCAGCGCGAATACGGTGAGAGCATTAAAGATCCCTGGCTTACCACTAGACACTCCGCTCGCCGTTCAGGCCTTGGATGGGAGCCGGCTTCCACCCATCATACTTAGAACCCCACCGTTAACCTTAAGAACGTCAGGGAACCACTCTGAGGAGATCTCCCTCTTCATTATGGAGAAATCACACGCCGCCTTGGTCCTCGGACTTCCCTGGCTAGCCCTCCATGGACCCCAGATCGATTGGAACAAGCAAGTCATCACGGGTTGGAGTCCCTCATGCTCCACGACATGCCTGCACTCAGCACTCCCTCCAACTCCTATCCTGGCCACGCCCCATGAAACCCCGGACATCTCCAGCGTACCCACCGAATACCATGATCTTGGGCAGGTCTTCAATAAGACCCGAGCCATGTCACTTCCGCCGCACCGACCATACGACTGTCCCATTGATCTTCTCCCGGGCACCTCTCCTCCGAAAGGCAGACTTTACTCTCTGGCACACCAAGAAAGAGAGGCCATGAATAAGTATATCACAGATTCCCTCGCCGCCGGAATTATTCGTCCATCCTCCTCGCCCGCTGGGGCAGGATTTTTCTTCGTCAAGAAAAAAGACAAGTCCCTTCGTCCATGCATTGATTACAGAGGGCTTAACGAGATAACCGTCAGGAACCGCTACCCGTTACCTCTCATGGCCACCGCCTTCGAACTTCTCCAAGGGGCGGACACTTTCACCAAGCTCGACCTACGAAACGCTTATCACCTCGTCCGCATCCGGGAGGGCGACGAGTGGAAAACTGCCTTCAACACACCCACTGGGCATTACGAGTATCTGGTGGTTCCGTTCGGACTGACCAACGCCCCTGCCGTATTCCAGGCCCTCATTAATGACGTTCTCCGTGACTTCTTGAATTCCTTCGTGTTCGTGTATTTGGACGACATTTTGATTTTCTCTCGAGGCCTGGAGGAGCACCGGCACCACGTTCGCCAAGTTCTGCAGAGGCTCCTAGAGAACAATCTCTTTGTTAAAGCCGAGAAATGTGAGTTCCATACAACTTCCACAACGTTCCTAGGGTTTGTCATCTCTCCCTCCAGACTGGAGATGGAACCCGCCAAGGTCCAGGCCGTCTCCAACTGGCCCACGCCAGCCTCTCGACGTGACCTCCAACGGTTCCTGGGGTTCGCGAACTTCTATCGCCGCTTCATCCGGGGTTACAGTTCTGTCGCCGCCCCCCTCACCTCCCTGACTTCCCCCAAGACACAGTTCTGCTGGAACAACGAGGCAGACAAGGCCTTCACGGACCTCAAGAAGCGGTTCACCTCAGCCCCCATACTCACCATACCCGATCCATCTCGCCAGTTTGTGGTAGAAGTGGACGCCTCCAACACTGGCGTTGGGGGAATTCTCTCCCAAAGATCCCCGCGAGACAACAAGCTGCACCCCTGCTCATTCTACTCCCGCCGTCTATCTCCAGCTGAGAGGAATTATGACGTAGGCGACCGAGAGCTCCTGGCCATCAAGTTAGCACTAGAGGAGTGGAGACATTGGCTGGAGGGGACCGAGCTTCCCTTCATAGTGTGGACCGATCACAGGAACTTAGAGTACCTGCGCACCGCCAAAAGACTCAATGCCCGCCAAGCTCGGTGGTCGCTGTTCTTCTCAAGATTCAATTTCACCCTGTCCTACCGCCCAGGTTCTAAGAACACTAAGCCTGATGCCCTCTCACGTCAGTTCTCCCTCCCACAAGATCCCACACCATGCCAACCCATTCTACCATCTCGTTGTCTCGTTGCCGCCTTAGAGCTAGACATCGAGACCAAAGTCAAGCAGGCATTGACTCAGGAGCCCGGCCCAAGCAATGTCCCCCCAGATCGCCTCTTTGTTCCCCCCGGTCTGCGCCCGCAGGTCCTGGAGTGGGGTCATGGATCCAAGCTGTCCTGTCACCCAGGCTCTGCCCGAACGCTATTTATCATACAACAGCGTTTCTGGTGGTCCACGATGGGGAGGGATGTCTCCAGCTTTGTGGCAGCCTGCGACATTTGCACCCGCTGCAAACCCAACAACCGTCCTCCGGCTGGCCTCCTCAGACCCTTACCCATACCTCACCGTCCCTGGTCGCATATTTCGCTGGACTTTGTAACAGGGCTACCCTCATCTGACGGAAACACTTGCATCCTGACCATTGTTGACCGCTTCTCCAAGTCCGCCCACCTAGTCCCGCTCCCCAAGCTCCCGTCCGCCAAAGAGACCGCAGAGCAATTGATATTTCATGTTTTTCGTCTTCACGGCCTCCCCACCGACATAGTTTCAGACCGTGGCCCTCAATTCACCTCACGCTTCTGGGGGGCCTTTTGTAAACTCATCGGAGCCTCTCCTAGCCTATCTTCTGGTTTTCATCCCCAATCCAACGGCCAAACAGAACGAAAAAACCAAGCAATGGAAGTCTCCCTCCGGTGTATGACTACTCGTGATGCCA
Organism: Channallabes apus; assembly: GCA_030522415.1. Classification (NCBI taxonomy): domain Eukaryota; kingdom Metazoa; phylum Chordata; class Actinopteri; order Siluriformes; family Clariidae; genus Channallabes; species Channallabes apus. Next base: position 14,380,583 of record CM060123.1, read on the forward strand.
CCACCTGGAGTAAGTTTCTCCCGTGGGTCGAGTACGCTCACAACTCCCTGCCATCTGCCTCAACGGGCCTCTCTCCGTTCCAGTGCTGCCTGGGCTACCAACCACCACTGTTCCCCACTCAAGAGGAGGAGGTAGAGGTCCCCTCGGCACAACACTTTATCCGCCGCTGCAAAAGTACATGGTTACGAGCCAGACGATCCCTGCTGCAAGCATCCCGCTTATACAAGAGACAGGCGGACCGTCATCGCTCCAAGACTCCCAGGTATCACATAGGAGACAGAGTCATGCTCGCCACCAGAGACATCCCCCTAAAGACACTTTCCCGCAAGCTCTCTCCCCGTTTCATCGGACCCTTCACAATAACCAGGATAATCAACCCGTGCGCTGTCCGTCTCCTACTCCCATCGTCTATGCGACGCATCCACCCCACCTTCCATGTGTCCCAGCTACGACGCATTGTAAACTGTTCTCTAAGTCCACCCTCCCACCCTCATCCTCCTCCCCGTATCATCGATGGCAGTGAGGCGTACACAGTCAGAAAACTCCTGAAGGCCCGCCGGCGAGGCAGAGGAATCCAGTTTTTGGTGGATTGGGAGGGCTACGGCCCTGAGGAGAGAAGCTGGATCCCAGCCAGATTCATCCTCGACCGAACCCTGATCACGGACTTCTACAGACGCTGCCCCAACGCACCCCGCGTAACGCCTGGAGGCGTTCGTTAGAGGAGGGGTACTGTCACGCTCTCAGTGCCTTCGCGCTGATCAGAAACCTTTTGACATTTCCTTTCCCACGCTGTCAGACTCTCATCACATGATCATGCTTTCCCACGCTGTCATCGCTCCTCCCGGACCGCCCCGCCGGCACACCGGTTTCTCATCTGGCGCTGATTTCACCCAGCTTATAAGGAAGCGCAGTGCGCTGCCTCGCGCTGGATTATTGTGTGTTTTTTTGGCCATAGTTTTCTCGCGTTTCTGTTCATGACTTTTCACGTTGCCGACTTCGCTTGCTTCTCGTTTTCCCCCTCGCCTCCCGATTTGGATTATTGCCACGCTTGGATTTAACGGCTTTGAACTTTCGCTTTCGTTTCTCGACCACGGCTCAGCTTCACGTTTTTGCTCGACGCCCTCGCTGACTGATCACACGGCTTTGATCTCTTGCTCTCCTCCTCGACCACGGCTCAGCTTCACGTTTTTGCTCGACGCCCTCGCTGACTGATCACACGGCTCTTATCTCTCGCTCTCTACCTGCAACTGGGTCCACTTTCACAGTCCACGTTCTGCATCACGACATATAAAGCCATTTCTAAAGCTTTGGGACTCCAGTGAACCACAGTGAGAGCCATTATCCACAAATGGCAAAAACATGGAACAGTGGTGAACCTTCCCAGGAGTGGCCGGCCGACCAAAATTACCCCAAGAGCGCAGAGACAACTCATCCGAGAGGCCACAAAAGACCCCAGGACAACATCTAAAGAACTGCAGGCCTCACTTGCCTCAATTAAGGTCAGTGTTCACGACTCCACCATAAGAAAGAGACTGGGCAAAAATGGCCTGCATGGCAGATTTCCAAGGCGCAAACCACTTTTAAGCAAAAAGAACATTAAGGCTCGTCTCAATTTTGCTAAAAAACATCTCAATGATTGCCAAGACTTTTGGGAAAATACCTTGTGGACCGACGAGACAAAAGTTGAACTTTTTGGAAGGTGTGTGTCCCGTTACATCTGGCGTAAAAGTAACACAGCATTTCAGAAAAAGAACATCATACCAACAGTAAAATATGGTGGTGGTAGTGTGATGGTCTGGGGTTGTTTTTCTGCTTCAGGACCTGGAAGGCTTGCTATGATAGATGGAACCATGAATTCTACTGTCTACCAAAAAATCCTGAAGGAGAATGTCCGGCCATCTGTTCGTCAACTCAAGCTGAAGCGATCTTGGGTGCTGCAGCAGGACAATGACCCAAAACACACCAGCAAATCCACCTCTGAATGGCTTAAGAAAAACAAAATGAAGACTTTGGAGTGGCCTAGTCAAAGTCCTGACCTGAATCCTATTGAGATGTTGTGGCATGACCTTAAAAAGGCGGTTCATGCTAGAAAACCCTCAAATTAAGCTGAATTACAACAATTCTGCAAAGATGAGTGGGCCAAAATTCCTCCAGAGCGCTGTAAAAGACTCGTTGCAAGTTATCGCAAACGCTTGATTGCAGTTATTGCTGCTAAGGGTGGCCCAACCAGTTATTAGGTTCAGGGGGCAATTACTTTTTCACACAGGGCCATGTAGGTTTGGATTTTTTTTCTCCCTAAATAATAAAACCCCTCATTTAAAAACTGCATTTTGTGTTTACTTGTGTTATCTTTGACTAATAGTTAAATGTGTTTGATGATCATAAACATTTTGTGTGACAAACATGCAGAAGAATAAGAAATCAGGAGGGGGGCAAATAGTTTTTCACACCACTGTATCTCCATTGCATTAATGGGTGTTCGGTGTGTATCACCATAACGACAGCCGGAAGCATTACAATGCCACCAGTACAATTATTTATAAAGTAATTACAGTACATAATACTATTATATAGCACTAAAATCATCGCAGCAGGCAGCTGATACCCAACAAAACACAAAGCGCTGTGCTTTCTTTATGCTTAATCATGCTTTAAGACCCTGAAAAGACCATAGACAGCTTTCCTGGCATAAAGAAGATCACATACGGTGGAGTCAGCTGTCGTCTGCTTGTTTTTGCAACCCGTGGTTTCAGTGTCTAAGGCAATGTGCCAAGGTCTGTCTTAGTCTGAGCTGTATCTACGCCCTCTATGTGAGAGCAAACCCAAACCTAAATAATAATAATGATAGGTTATTGGCTATTATGTATAATAATACTGAATTGAGTGAATTGTATCTAAAGTTATTTTTAGTTTAACAGGTAAATGTATTAAAACTAGGGCTGCAACAACTAATCGATAAAATCGATAATTATCGATAATGAAATTCGTTGTCAACGAATGCCGTTATCGATTAGTTGGGCTGCTCACGTTATTGAGGCGCGCGACCACAAGATGCACAAATACACAGTCGCTCGCGCAATGGAGGTTACAGAAGCGTTTGCAGGAAAAAGCGCGCGCCCCAAGTCCTCCCAGGTATGGTAGCAATTTACATTAAACACCTCTTATCGGGCGTTAAAATCGAGCGGTTTTCTGCCGCTCGTAGTGTCCGGTGAGCGCGGATGAAGCGCCGAGGGTTTTCTACACATGTGGGAGCCCCTAGCGACGGGGAGGAATTGGCCATGACTAAAAAAAAAAAAAGGAGTCAGTGAGTGTGTTCACACGGGCTTTGGTGACGTGCGTCTGTGCGTAAAAAGAAAAAAACGTTGCATGCAGCTTATTCCTTGCGTTCAAATCCCAACGAACGCAAGGAAAACACTTCTAGTTCGTTTTCTTCGCGTTCATTTTACACTTCGGAGGACCGGATATATCCCATGATCCTACACGCTATACAGAGGGAAATGCGGGAAAGAAGCAAAATAAAGAGAGTGAACCCAGTAGACGGGGTTTTTTTTCCTCTCCCTACGTCGCCGTATTACAAGAATGTTTAAAACAATAAGATTAATGTCCAGTGTAGCAAAATGGTCTATCTATCTATATATATATATATATATATATATATATATATATATATATACACACTGTCAACTTGCCGTCTGCAATTATTGTTAAAAACAAAAATGTTGATTTACATAAAATAAGGTTTAAATGTCAAAATTAAAGGTCATTAAACTCTGTGGCTTTTGCATTTTTTAAAGTTTACTTTTATACATAAATAATACCCTGATTTATGGTTTTATATAGTTAAGCAAAACATCAAAGTAAAGCGTTCAGTTTTATCCGATTAATCGATTAATCGAAAAAATTATCGCCCAACTAATCGATTATCAAAATAATCGTTAGTTGCAGCCCTAATTAAAACAGAATCAAATTAGATGATATACTATTTAAAGTACTTATCATTCATAACAATATTGATGTCTGTGAAAAAAAGTCTGCCCTTTATCGTACTATCCATAAATCCTAATGGGTGTCCACCTGCAGTCCACCATCTGCTCGGCCTTAAATCTGATCAGGACCCGTTTCATGCCCTGCCAGAGGTGTGATTAGATGTTTAATGCCATTACGCACATCTGCTGGGTAACATTTTTGCTCAAATCCTCCATTGGATTTTTTCAGCAGGAGTGTTTGTGCTTGTGTGGGTGTGGACTATAGTGTCTGCATGTGCTTGAGAGTAACTCGCTCTTTATTGAAGAAGAGTATGCTGCTTTACTACATACCACAGGTAAGCCTGTTTCTGATTGATCATGAGCTGCATTATGCACTGGGATTCAGTTGGGTGGTTAGAAGAGGAACATGACTTGCTTGGAAGAATTTTTTAATACAGAGAAATGTTCTGGATAATAGAGAGACAAATTTGCATGTAGTATAGTTTCTAGTCTGTGTTCATTTAGTTGAATAGTAATGTGTAAAGTGGCTGAACAAAATATGTAAACTATCTATCATCTATCAATCTATCTATCTACCTGATAGCTAAGATTATTTAAAGAACCAATGATCATGTTTATCAAGTGTTGAGAACCTGCATTAACGCAGATTTTAGTTAAAATAAAATAAACAATTATTCAAGTAAAATTAGCATTGTAATTGAACTTAATGATCAATATATTTTGCTATATCTATCCACTTTGGTATTATTGAAATCAAATACTTTTACTCTTGTTTACATACAATTCAAAAACCCTATGTGTGTGCATGTATGTACAGTATGTTTGTATGTTTGTATATAGTATGTGTCTTGCATTTTTTTTTTAAATCCACCAAAATTTACATTTGATCTATTGTACCTATAAAAAACGCAACATTGCAGAATGAGATTGCAGAATAATGTCAATCAACATCATAAGCATAATCTGTTATATTATGCAATAATCTGTTATATATTGCAATGAAAGTCATTTATTCTTCAAATCCTGCTGGATGCGGCTTCCTGAATGTCATGTACCAAAATTTGACATAGACGATCAGAAAATAAAAGTCCTGCCACATATTTGTTTCATCCATTAACTAAATCAGCTGATTCTAATTAACACAACTCTTCAGCCAGACAGACGGAAACTAATTAGTGACATCAGGGAGAACTACAGTATAATACATTGTCAGTAATAACTTGAAAGATAAATACAATTTTTTCAAATATTTTTAAGGATTTCAGAATATATTATAACTGGTGTATCCTGTTGTAATGAAAGTTGCCACTCAAACTGGCATGAAGTTGATACATTTATTTAAAACCTGTTGATCAGACCTTTGGTACAATACCAGGTCAGTATCACAATTGTTTTTAAATGGTGACACAAGTGCTAAATTTTTATTTAAATTTTTTTTTTTTAGTGAGGTCTACTAAAGAGGTTTGTATATTATAGAAATATTACATAGAGACTTCCGGTTAGCAGCCACATGGAGTAGGACGTGTTGGTTAGGTGCTCCGACAGTTTCGAATTTCTTCACTCCCTTATTCGTCTTTAAATGTTAAATTAAAATCTTAGTTGACAATAACTTTGTACTCTACCCCACGGTTATATATTTTTTCATCTGCGATGGCTACCAGGAGTGTTAAAGCCGTGAAAAAGGACGACACTACGACCCCTCTAACAGTCGAGGCTATCTCAGCGCTGTTAGAGCAACACCGTGATGCGTTAGCGGCGGAGTTTAAATCATCGTTTAGTTTACTAGAGGGAAAGCTGGACCAGATTCAGGCCCAAGTAGCGGACCATGGACAGCGCTTACCGTCATTAGAACTCGCTACAGACGACCTGAGTCAGCGTGTGACGGAGCTGGAGAACATCTGCTCCGGACTTCGGGAAAACAGCTCAAAGTTAACGGCCAAAGTTGTAGACTTAGAAGGCCGGAGCAGGAGACAAAACCTGCGTGTTCTGGGTCTCCCGGAAGGTTCTGAAGGTGGACTCCCTACCGAGTTCTTCTCCAAGTTTCTGTGCGAGGTGTTTGGGACTGAAACGCTGCCTTCCCCGCCGGAGATTGACCGAGCCCACCGAATACCTGCATCCAAACCCGCTTCAGGACAGAGACCTCGGCCCGTCATTCTCCGCGTGCACCGGAGCCAGGTGAAAGACCTTCTGATTCGGGAGGCTCGGCGGAGAGGGAAGCTGGAATACCGCGGTCAGCAGGTTCGCATAGTGGAAGACTACACTCCCGAAGTTTTAAACCAGCGAGCCGAGTATAGAGGAGTGATGAGCGAGTTATACAGCCGTGGTCTCCGGCCTTCTCTGCTGTATCCAGCGCGGCTCCGGATCACTCTCTCTACCGGACAGAAGAAGTGGCTCCGCTCGGTAGAAGAGGCGCAGAAACACATAGACAGTCTGCCGAAAACTACGTAGTGCACTGTATTATTATTATTATTTTAATACGCAATACTACAGTTCTCAGGAAAGTACCATTTTTAACTAAAAGTCTGGCCATGTTTACGTCTTTCCCGGTAAGAGTGTTGTGTTAAACTTGTGAAGGGGTTATTATTATTATTTCTATATTACTATTTTTTCTATTTTTAATCACGTGTGATTTACATGTTTGTGTGTTTAGAGTTACAATGTGACGTGGGGGGAGGGGTGGTGGTGGTGTGTTTTTCTCTCATTGAGAGATTTCAGTATTGGAGTGTGGAAATGTTTTATTTATATATTTAATTATTAGTTTCTGTAAGTTGTGTCGGAGCAGAAGATGGGGTGGTTAGCGGCAGGAGGATTTGTTGGGTGGAAGATGGAGGAATGGAAGAGCTTGCTGCTCTGTTTGTTAGCAGCTATCTTTGTTTGTTGGGGGGCAGTGGGGTGTGTGGGGGAGGGGTGTGGGGGGCAGGGGTGTGGGGGGGAGGGGTGGGGGATCTCCAAAGCCAGTATTGTGTTAGTTCTTTGTACACTGTGTATTTTTAACACGTTGTTCTGTGTTTTACACTTTAAGGCTGACGTTAGGCATCTTATTCATGTTTATCTACCTGCATTTTCTCTCAGGGAGAATGAATAGTTCTTTAAACTTTGTGAGCTGGAATGTTAAGGGTTTAAACCATCCGGTGAAGAGAAGGAAGGTGCTCTCACACCTTAAACAACTTAACACTGCAATCGCATTTTTACAAGAAACTCACATTCGCAGTTCTGATAATTCTCGCCTTATGTCACGTTGGGGTGGGCAGCACTACCACTCAACCTTTCAGGCCAAAGCTAGGGGTGTCTCAATTCTCATTAACCCAAACATCTCTTTTGAGCATCATAATGTTATTACGGATATACAAGGTCGTTATATCATTGTTTCAGGGAAGTTATTTAATACTAATGTAGTGTTGGCTAATTTATATGCCCCTAATTATGACGATGTCTCCTTCTTTGAACATTTTTTCTCTCTTCTACCTGATCTGAGCTCATACTCTCTCATATTAGGGGGAGACTTTAACTGCTGTTTAGATCCATCACTTGACAGGTCATCTCCCAATCCTATACCTCTGAGTAAATCCGCCACGCTACTTCAGTCCTATTTCTGCAGCTTTGGTATCTCTGACATATGGCGCTTCCTTAATCCAAAAAAGAGAGAATACTCCTTTTTCTCACATGTTCACCATACTTTCTCCAGAATTGATTATTTCTTTATAGATAATCAACTGATCCCAATGGTTACTTCTTGTGCTTATCAGAGCATTGTGATATCAGATCACGCTCCAGTGGTTATGTCTATAAAACTCCCCGATCTCCCTCAGGTTACTAAACATTGGCGCTTTAATTCATCGTTACTGATGGAGGACGATTTTGAAAAATTTATGGAAGACCAGATAGTTTTTTTCCTCACCACAAATGAAACACCTGAAGTGTCACGTTTAGTTATTTGGGATGCTCTGAAAGCCTACCTCAGGGGACAGATAATTTCATACACTGCAAATATGAAAAGGAAGGCATATAAAGAACGAAAAGATTTGACCAACCAAATTAAAGAAATTGACCAGCAGTATGCTCTATTTAAAAACCCCGATCTCTATAAAAAACGCGTAGAAGTGCAAACTAAGTTTGAACTTATTTCAACGCATGTAATTGAACGGCAATTATTAAAGAGTAGGAGCCAATTTTACATTCATGGTGACAAATCTGGGAAACTTTTAGCTAATCAGTTAAAAGGATTTAGAGCACAACAACAAATTACGAAAATTCGGATGGAGGATGGTACCATCACTACGGACCATTCTAAAATTAATGATGCATTCAGGAATTTTTATTCTCGATTATATACTTCTGAGTTCCCAAAGGACCATAGTTCAGTTGAAAATTTCTTGACTCAACTAAATATCCCAACACTGTCCCCTGACTCTAGATTAAGATTAGAAGAGCCCATATCACAAGAGGAAATCAGTTCAGCTATCTCATCATTGCAGTCTGGTAAGTCCCCGGGTCCTGACGGGTTCCCTGCAGAGTTTTTTAAATCATTCTCCTCATACCTTGCACCACAACTAGCTTTGGTTCTATCTGAATCTTTCAAGCAAGGTAAGATGCCTGCGTCATTTAATGAGGCTCGCATCACCCTCATAGCAAAGAAGGATAAGGACCCAACAGAGTGCTCCTCATATAGACCAATCTCTCTTCTTAATGTGGATGTTAAAATCCTTGCTAAAGTCTTGGCTCGTAGATTAGAGAATGTTCTACCCTCAATTATATCTGAGGACCAGACCGGTTTTGTTAAAAATCGTTATTCTTACTTTAACATTCGACGCCTTATGGATATCTTGTACACACCATCAGAGGAGACCTCTGGGTGTGTCCTTTCTTTGGATGCTGAAAAGGCTTTTGATCGTGTGGAATGGGAGTATTTATTCAGGGCTTTAGAAAAATTCAATTTTGGTCCAAGTTTTATCACTTGGGTTAAATTATTATATTCAAGCCCTACTGCCTCTGTTCTGACAAATGCTCAACAGTCTCAACCATTCAGTCTTCAGCGGGGAACTCGTCAGGGGTGTCCCCTTAGCCCATTGCTCTTTAACCTCGCCATTGAGCCACTAGCAATTGCATTCCGAAGCTGTAGAAATATATCTGGGATTTGGAGGCAGGGAGAAGAACATAAAGTTTCCCTTTATGCAGATGATCTTCTACTTTTTTTATCGAATCCAGTCTCCTCTCTGCCACATGTGCTGTCATTGCTCAGGGAATTTAGCTATTTTTCAGGATATAAATTAAATTTGCACAAAAGTGAACTTTTTCTGCTAGATAATACAGCAGTAACAACTGGTATGCACAATTTTCCATTCAACATAGTGAAAAATCAGTTTACCTATCTTGGTATTACAATCACAAGGAAACATAAACACCTCTTTAAAGAAAATTTTTTTAGGTTGTTGAACCAAACAAGAAAGGACTTGGGACGATGGTCACCACTGTCCATGTCCCTGGTGGGCCGCATTAATGCCATTAAAATGAGTATTCTCCCTAAATTTTTATATCTCTTTCAGTCTGTACCTGTTTTTATTCCCAAATCTTACTTTGGCGCATTAGACTCAATTATATCTTCTTACCTTTGGAAAGGTAAACATCCACGATTGAATAAGTCCCTACTTCAAAGATCTAAAAGAGACGGTGGCATGGCTCTACCTAATTTTCGTTTCTACTACTGGGCAGCAAACATTCGATCTGTCATTTTTTGGTCATATTTTCATAACCAACCTAATCGGCCTGCCTGGGTGGAAATGGAGATAAAGTCTATCAAAAATCTCTCTGTCTCTGCACTCCTTGGATCTGCTCTCCCCATCCCCTCAATTAAATTAATCAATAACTCAGTAGTGGTGCATACCTTGAGAGTGTGGGCTCAGTTCAGAAAGCACAGCGGTCTTCTGGGCTTTTCTCTGTCCAGTCCTATCGTCTCTAACCATCTCTTCCAACCTTCTTTACATGACTCAGTGTTTCAGGAATGGTACAATAAGGGCATCAAGCTTTGCAAGGACCTGTTCGTTGACCATAAGTTTGTATCATTTGAACAGCTTTCCGAAAGGTTTAACTTACCCAATTCTCATTTTTTCAGATATCTGCAAGTAAGACACTTCATTCGCTCTTTAATACCAAATTTCCCTGAGGCTCCTGCTGCAAACATTCTAGATAATCTCCTCTGTTTGTCTCCGCTGCGTAAAGGCCTAATATCCACTATTTATGGTGGATTGATGGCTTCGAGTCACACCCCTCTGTGTAAAATTAAAACTGCTTGGGAGAAGGATTTAAATTTGTCACTATCAGATGATACTTGGAATTCAATTCTTAAACATATCAACTCAACCTCCTTATGTGCCCGCCACTCTTTATTACAGTTTAAGGTTGTACACAGGGCTCATTTCTCCAAACTTAAACTCTCCCGTTTCTACCCAGACATTGATCCTTGCTGTAATAAATGTAAAAGTGGAGAGGCGTCTCTTATTCATATGTACTGGACATGCCCAAATTTGGAAAAATTCTGGAGGGGTGTTTTTAAGACCCTGTCCTTCATATTGAATTGCAATCTTGAACCAGACCCTCTGATTGCTCTTTTTGGTGTCACTGGAGAAGAGGGTAAGAGTCTAAGTCCAGCCAAAAAGAGATTGTTATCTTTTGCGACACTCCTGGCCAGGCGTTTTCTTTTATTCAAGTGGAAGGATGCCACGTCACCCACTCACGCCCAGTGGCTCAGAGATATCATGTCCTGTCTGTCCCTGGAGAAGATTCACTACACAATTCGTTACTCAGACTTTAAATTTCAACAGGTGTGGGGGCCCTTCCTTCACTTTTTTCATATACATTTATAGTTTGATTCCTGTCTTATTTAATTACTTGTTTGTTTGCTTTCTTTCCCCTTTTTATTCCTCTTTATTTATTTATTTTTTGCACGTAGAACCAAAAAACTTCCAGCTCCATATTCTTCATTCTTTTTTCTTTTTTGATTTCTCTCAATGCCTGGCGTTTAGCCTTTCATATCTTTGTAAAACTGGCTTGGAGTCGGGGAGGGACGGGGTGGGTGCTATAGGGTTTATAAGGGGATTATAAAACCTGTATTAAAATATTACATGTTTACCCTGTTTTATCCCTGTTAAAATCAATAAAAATATTGTTGAAATAAAAAAGAAATATTACATAGAATTGCCTTGATTTGAGATTTTAATGCTAAATTATTTTATGATCATATTATATTATATACAGTAAGTAATATTTTATATAAAAGCCGTATATTATGAAGGAAATTATATACTTTAGTCAAGCTTTAAGCAATTGGTCAGTCTAAATTGTATCAAAACCACAGGATATATAAATTCTTGATAGACATCTTACTAATGCTCTTAAACTAACGTGATCTCTTTACTGTCTTTGTACGCGGTCTGAAGATGGTTTCACCAAGACATGTAGAGAGAAATCATCGCCCAGGTAGATTTTCAGCTTTAAATTCTAAATTTTATATCCACTGAAAACTTTAATAAGACCACAAACTTAAATTAAAAAGATATTCGATTTTTCTTTTTTATGTTAGAAAACTCCAGGTCTGATAGTGGAGCAGAGCAGACGAAGATGGAAATTCATGATCATCTTATTCGGCCCAAGAAGTTATCGAACCCTGTTCTGGACTCATCTAACCACCGAGTTCTTCACAGGGAACTTCGGGTCAGCCACAGATGGTGAGCTAATTGTGTTAATTTCCACAAAAATTACAATCCATGCTATCCTAAAGTACGGTTTTAGATCTCTACAACGAGGAATGCTAACTAAGAAGGTCAGACTAGGTGTTTCGTTTATCCTCCTACGACGTCAGAACGTATGCTGGGTTACTTACACAAAGAAACTCTCACATGGATCTCGAGCATGACTTTTGATCTGGGCTGAAGTAAACAACCTGTGAGCTGCTTTACATGTCGACAACTATGTCAGTAAGCCTGACTACTGCATGAGGTGACGCCTCATCCTTTAGGTCTGTAAGTCGACTATAAATAAATAGCTTTATATATCAAATAATCCCATCAGTGCCTTTCTTAAACATACTGTACTTGTCAATATAAGAGAAACTACTTTTTTGTTATTGTAGAAATAGCTTATTCTTCTGAGCCAATTTTTTTTCTTCCTCCTTTTTGGTTCATGTAAATAATGCAAACATTCTCAAATATACTGTACTGTATTGCGTAACAGTTGAGTCATCTTTTTCTGTGAGCTTCATTAAGACTTTTTTTTTTGGTTAAGTTTTTTAAGTAAGGTTGGTTTAAAGGAATTAGATTGTCCTGTACTCTTGATTTGAACACCAATCTCCACAAAACCTTGTGAAAAGCCTTTCCAGGAAAGTGGAGACTAAATCTGCAATGAAATGTTCCGTTCCAAAAAGAGGAGTCAAGGCTTTCAGGTTTAAATGAAGGTGTCTGGCAAAAGTGTGGCATGAACCATTAATAAATAATGGAACAAACTAATATAATAACAAACATAAGGATTTCCTTTAAAACTTGGGTGAAAATCTTTTGCAGTCATTACCAAATGCCAAGTCTCCTCTGGTCAGGTGTCTGTTTATTTCACTTTTCCTCCAAATGGACTGCTTCAGTATTTACTGTACTGTATGTACAGTACTCTAAATGAGTTACCGCTGAGCCAGGCCCCACAGAGAACAGCAGAGGTGAGCAACAAGCCAACAACCTCATGTGGCAACACATGTATCACCACACCTACTCACTCACTCGCTCATCTTCTATACCACTTTATCCTGTATTCAGGGTCGTGGGAACCTGGATCCTATTCCAGGAGACTTAGGGCACGAGCCAGGGTATACCATGGACAGGGTGCCAATCACACACTCACACACCCATTCACTCAGGCAATTTGGAAACGCCAATTAGCCTAACCTGAATATCTTTGGACTGTGGAAGGAAACCCACCAAGCACAGGGAGAACATGCAAACTCCATGCACACAGAGACGGGAATCGAGCCTGGCCGGGAATTGAACCCTGCCCCTGGAGGTGCAAGGCGACAGTGCTAACTACTACACCACCGTGCTACCACCACACCAAAATAAGACTACAAAATAAGACATTAAAAAATTACATATGTTTGCATTTGAGGGGCAAAATGTTGCCATTCTGCTATAATCCTACAGGTGGTGTGCCCCAACCTATTCCACAAATATCATGATGATATCGTCATAGCTCCCTGGTGATTCCCATCCCTAGTGTATAATGACTACATTCTAGAAATGTGAAAAAAAAAATTATTTAGAATGTACTTTACTTTACATTCATGTTATGAATAAGTAACCACTAACCTTTTTCTATCAAAAAGGGGGCTATTGCCTGCTGAGAAGTGCGAGTTGCAGAGGGTGATGGAGCAGCGGAATTTGGAGCAGCAACGGGAGAGAGAACAGGCTCTAAAACCCCTGACCGATCTGGAGCAGCAGCTGAGCAAGAGACGACAGAGATTACTCACCGTAAGAGGCTTATGAGAGCTTATTCTGTCGATATTCTACTGTTCCAGTTACTGATCCTTATAGTTACAGTAAATATTGGAACAAAGTTGTTTTTTTGTCATTTGGCCTCTGTAAACCATCACATTGAATTTGAAATGCGAGAGAATTCAAGACTTTCAGGTGTAAATCAGGGTGTTTGACAAAAGGACAAAATTCTGTTAACCATTTGGGAATTATTACATGTTCATACAAACGCCACATTGTGGTAGGGTTTTAAAAAAAAACTAACCTACTTACAAACACAAGGATTTCCTTTAAAACTTGGATGAAAATCATTCGTAGTCAACAACTGCAACATGACCAAATGCTGAGTCTTCTCCCTCGAGATGCTTTATCAGGTCTTTACTGCAGATTGTTTGTCAGTCTTTCTGCCTTTCTTTTCTTCAGTAAGTGAATGCAAAACATGCTGTTGGATTGAGAGCAGGTGACTGACTTGGCCAGTGAAGAATATCTATTTTCCTTGCCTTGGGTATGTTTTGCTGGTTCCACTGTCAGCCATACACACTTATGCCATAACACTACAGTACATCCAGCAGGTTTGACACATGATGTGGTATGCTTTAGATCATGCGCTGTTCCTTTCCTTCTCTATACTTCTATCATTCTGGTCCAAGTTAATATTGGTTTCATCAGTCCTAAGGAACTGGGCAAAGTCTAATCTGTCTATTCTTAAGTGTTACCAGTGGTTTGCACCTTGTTTACATTTAGGCATTTGGCAGACGCTCTTATCCAGAGCGACTTACATTTTTTTTATCTTATTATACATTTGAGCAGTTGAGGGTTAAGGGCCTTGCTCAAGGGCCCAATAGTGGCAACTTGGTGGTTGTGGTGTTTGAACCTGGGATCTTCCAAACCGTAGTCCAATGCCTTAACCACTGAGCTACCCCTGGCCCTTGTTGTGAAGAGTCTGTAATTACTTTATAAAGCCATGTCTTGACTGTACATTTTGACAATGACAAAGCTACCTCATCAAGAGTGTGTTTGACTTGGCTAGATGATGTTTATGTTACTGGATAGATTGTTACACAGGTTACTTACTCTCATCTTGAGTGTTTTTTTTCCCCTTTAAATTCAGTGTGCCGGTGTACAGAGGCCTACTTTGTCCCTATATTTATGGGCCTGAAAAAGTTTAAAATCAAATCAACATCAGCTGATTAGTTAATACAATTTTACTGAGTACTAAATGTAATTCTATAAAAAGTGTATACTGACTAATCTGTGATTTTGCTTTTTCCTCAGTATGAACTGGAGGAACAGAAGAGACGAGAGGATCTGAAGAATGTCCCCGAGTTTGTGCGTGTAAAGGACAACTTGAGACGCGTCTATGCAGCGTAAATTCATCACAATTATTTGGAATACATTTGCAATCACTGTAAATCCAATTAAAGAAAATGTCTTTTTATTATAACATATAAATTCCATTCAGTTCAATTCAATTTATTTGTATAGGGCTTTTAACAAATGTCATTGTCTCAAAGCAGCTTTACACAATCAAAAGAATTATTTAAGTTTGTAAATGTTCCTTAACGGCACAGCAGTTAAATTCAACAAAGTGGCAAGTGATATGGAATTTCTTTTAAGTTTTATTCTAATAAAATAACATGATCAGATGTACTGTGTAACAGAAATGTTTGATAAAAAATAAGACAAAGAAGAGGTATAATCTGTGGGCTCAGTAGTAACAGTAAACTGACATTTCAAAATTGAAATAAAAAAAGAATATCTGACAAGCAAAAATATATCCAATATAAATAATACTGCCTGTTACAGTATTTTAGTGACTGAGAACTTTTGTTTGTTAGTGTACAAAAAAAACATTAAATTACTGAAGGTAAAGAGCTGGAAAGAGGAAAGAACGTCATCAGGTTGAAATATACACTTTTACAAATCCATTCCGATGCTTATGAGCATTCTGACATTGATATCGTTAGGTTTCACATGAATGTCTTACTCAAGGCATTGGCACAATCCTAATAAATATTAAGTAATATTAAATAAATGTAGCCCCATTATCCACACAATGATTTCTGTTCATTGAGTGTTGCCCCTTTCAGAAAATCCAGTCTGCATTCAGGTCCATTATATTCACCCCAAAAGGTAGAGAAGACGACAAATAAATCCATGTAAGCTGCTGTCTGGTCGAACACCAAAAACCAAATGAATAAATAATCAAGACATGTGAGACCATCAGGGAAATCAAGGGATACCATCTTTGCGTTGGCAGCACTGTGATGGTGGAACGTTCCAGTCGTAAATGTATGAGAGACGCAGTTTAACCTCCTCCTTGCACAGCCGCCCGTCTCGCTGCAGCGTCTGGTGCTTCTCGAGCATGTCCTCCAAACTCTGCTTGTGCGTGATCAAATACTTATTGCTGCACCCTCTCGACTTGTACTCGGTATCGAAGCGTGGGTCGTGCAGTCGTTTCACGTCGACCGGTGCAAGCCAGGCACCCAGAGAAACGTCCTCGCTCTGCCACGTCTTCAGGTAAGCAGAGTTCAAGTGAACGTAGTGCACCAGGTCTGCGGAGAGCACGTAGCCACCGCCTAAAGCGTACGGTATGTAATAGTCACATAACTCCCAGGCGCTCTCTTTCCACTTCCCGGCTGTCTTTACTCGGCCTCTGCCAGAGAAAAATCCCCAGTAAAAGCGTCTTGGGTCTTTACTCTTCAGCTCGTCTTTGAGCAGATCCAAACGAGCATACGTATCGTCGTCTGCCTTTAGGACGAACTTGAAGTCCAGTTTCTGATCGAGCCACGAGTAAGCGTGGATCAGCTTCAGCGTCAGGTTCTCATAGGAGTCACGGAGGTCGGGTAGAAGCAGAAGGTCTCCGTGACGTGTCTGCTCCGTCTCCAGATTCCGCATGTCTTCGGAAGGCAAGCCCTCGGTGCCAATCGCGAACAAAGCAAGCACATCGGGGTGAGTTTTGGAGAGCCAGGTGCTCCGGATGATGCTGCGGCGCTCTGTGTATTTCGGGCCTGTAGTGACGAGGACCACCAGGAAAGCCGAGATCTCCTTGGTGTCAGAAGGTGATGCTGGACGCTTGGGTCGGGATTGGGCGCGCGGTGCGGAGCCAGGCGAGTCAGGAGGTTTCAACGTCTCCGAGGTGCATTTGGCGAGGAAGAGGAGGATGGTTGCGAAGAAGCAGAGGACACCGAGTACCAGGGCAGTCTTGTGGCGACAGACGAGGCGGACAAAATTCATGGTGTTACAGCTGGAGGGAAAGAGATTAAAATAAAATAAAATAAATATATTTTTTAAAACTCTC
This sequence comes from Channallabes apus, assembly GCA_030522415.1. Taxonomy (NCBI): domain Eukaryota; kingdom Metazoa; phylum Chordata; class Actinopteri; order Siluriformes; family Clariidae; genus Channallabes; species Channallabes apus. The sequence continues at coordinate 14,397,376 of CM060123.1, forward strand.
TGTGATTCACCATGTACAGTTAAATGCATGCGGTGTATTAGGGTAAATCTACGACACTGTTCTGTACATGGAATGAGATGATGAGATAATGGATGAGACAAGACAATGTATCAGTGATGCTGCAAAACAGCATTTAAGACAATTAAGACGCGCATTGACACTAAACATAAAAACAAAAATAAACAGTTTACTGTTTCTAATTATAACACAATTGCGTGTATTCGCTTTTTACCCGGGTGTTCAGGCGCTGCACCGCTCTCTGACGCTTTTATGATTTTCTCTTGTGCATTGTTAGCTTGAAGCTAACAACCTAACAAGTCACACAGCTAGCATAGCTCGGCCAAGCTAAACAGGACGACGACGCCTCCAGACTTTCTTCCTCGGTGTTCGGTTTAATAAGTAATATTGTCACGAATTAGCCCGTATAAATATTACGTTAAAAAAAAAACCGTTCAGCTGGTCATTGTTCCTCTCAGACACGGTGCACTCTGACAGGAGGATGCTAGCTCTAGGTTAGTGATGACGCAGACAGGAAGCTCTGAACGGCCTTCTGCCTCAGTGCCGATTCACACTAATACACTCATCAGTATGGACAAGTGTACACCGCTATAAGCGCACTACCGTACTACCGTACTGAACAGTATAGAGGACTGAAAATATCCAACCCACCGTGATAATATACGCCGCTATTATTACACTAAAGCATACAACTACAAATAATGTTTGAGGTAAATAAGCTCTCTAGCACATATTACTATAGTTCACAACGCAGTGTGGAAAAATACACACCACAGCAAAGCACTAGAACACTAGACTGCTAATGAGTGTGGACAAATACACTTCACTGTACCATAAGCACACTGGATATAAATTTTTAACTCACAAAGCACAGTTCATTTAAATAAACGATTTAAGTACTAAATAATAACTAATTAATAAATGATAACTGCTTATTATTATTATTATTGGAATTATCACTTTTCTTGAGCACTGTAACAATAACTCCATTATATGGATCCATGAAGATCCCTTGAACCTTTATACAGTATGTGAGGTGGTATCAAAAACTTCTGAGACTTTCAGAAAGTTTAGTTTTGTAACACACCGGATGGCAGCACAAAGCGGCACACATAGGACAATGTCTTTTGGCACACTAACTTATGAAGATTGGTGATCCCTGTGACTGTGTGTGCCGCTTTGATGAAACAGCAGTTGCACAGCTCCTGATGTACACAGGACAATGTCTTTTGGCACACTAACTTATGAAGATTGGTGACTTATGTGACTGTGTACATCAAGAGCTGTGCAACTGCTGTTTCATCATGGATGGCAAGTTAGAACAAAGAGTGAATGTGAAATTCTGAGTAAAACTAGGCACATCTGCCATGGAGATGTTCAACACGATTCTTCCAGTTTACTGCGATGCTGCAATGAGTCATTTAGGATATTTTGAGTGGCATGCACGTTTCAAGAGTAAGAACATCAGTAGAAGATGACAAGAGGTCAGAAAGACCTTCAAAGAGCTCAAATGCTGCCAAGTTCGTCCCCACGCTGCTAACCTAGGAACAGAAGGAACATCTCTGATGAGAACTCCTTCAGCTTGCTGTGGATGACCCATCTTTCATGTCCAGGAGCATCACCTGTCAAAATGTCTTGGACATAACTTCAGTGGTTTTTAATGAAACTTTGTTTTTTTACAGTAAAACTGAAGACATTAAAACTATGGGAAATATGTATGTAATATTTAGTCAACAAGAACGTGTTAAATAACCTACAGGATGTTTTATATTTTTGATTTGAAAGTACCAAAATATAACAAAATATATCAAACCTTTTAGTTTGATGAAAGCCTTATACACTGGCATTCTCTCAGTCAGACTCATGAGGTATTCACCTGGAATGGATTTCCCATAATCTTGAAGGAGTTTCCAGAGGTCCAACTCATCCCAACCTGTCTCAACTGGATTTAGGGTTATTGTAAAGGCCAGGTCATCTGATGCAGCACTCCATCACTTTGCTTCGTGGACAAATAGCTCTTGCATAACCTAGAGGTTTGTTTGCGGTCATTGTCCTGTTGAAGAACCATGAAGGCCTGACTCATGCAGTCTCCTCCAAACAGTATATGTTGAAATATGTCTGCCTATGAGAAGCAATCTAATCTAAGTTGCTGTAAATTTGCAGTTTCTAAGGCCGCTCATTCTAATAAAAATTATCCACTGCAGTAAAGGTAGCTCTTGGTCTTCGTTTCTTGGGACAGTCCTCGTGAGAGATAGTTTCAACAGTTAATGGTTTTGGTGACTTGTATTTGGGACAAATATGAATTTGTACAGTAGTTGTAGTTGCATGATTAGAGCTATTGATTACCCACCCTTGCTCTGCAGATGACAACTGGACTAAATGGTGATCTAGTACACTTGTGAACTGAAAAACTGTTAATCTGTATGCCAAGAGTGTGCCAAGCTGTCATCAAAGATGCATGTAACTTTTAAGTCAAAAGTTGACATCTAATTCAATGGGTGGATTTTTTTTCTATATTGTAAAACAAGGCTGAAGGCATCAAGAAGATGCAATAAGTGCATTTGAACTGTTAATGTTAAGAGGTGTCTAATACTTATAATCTTTAAAGCATTTATTTAGGCTATTATCTAAGGGGAAGTTGTGATTTTCAGCCTGGTAAATCTAAATAAACGTCTCCTCTGCAGCATCAGTAAGTTTTGGTCTTACTTTCCTGGAATGGTTGTCATAAGAGACAGTTTATCATGGTGCTTGGTGCACTTGATAATGCTATTCTTGCAAGGACAGTTGCAGAACAGCTGACCTTTGTGTCTGAAAATAACGAGTGTTGTTGTTACTTAATTACCTAATGCTATGTTACACTTAATTTTAAAATCTCCAGTATTTTCATATTCATTCAACAAAACGAATCAACAAAAGAAACAATGTATGGCAGCAGGGTGGCTCAATGTTTAACACTGTTGCCTTGCACCTCCAAGTCCTGGGTTTGATCCCTGTGTCAGGTCTGTGAGCATGGAGTTTGCATGTTCTCCCCATGCTTGGTGGGTTACCTCCGGGTTCCTCACAGTACAAAGCCATGCTAATTAAGCTAACTGACGTTCCAAAATTCCCCCGTGAATGTTGATCTGACGTTCTACCATGGTCATACAAAATTGGAATGAATGCAATAATTATTAGACTCCATGGTCTCTATTTGGACTACAGAGGTTCCTAGATGGATGCATAACCTGCAACCACCTGTATGTGAATAGTTACTGTGTCAGCACAAGAGTAAGCTGGACGAGAAAATAGACTCTAGGCACGGACCTAGGCATATGGCGCCCCAACCCGTGTCTATTTCCACACAGGGCTTCCAGAATAGGCGCTGGATTCACTGCAACCCTGCATGTACAAAGGTAGAACAAAGATGATTGATGACATGGTTTTCAAAGCACACAGGATGACCAAGATTGAATTGTGTTGTTTATTTGATGTTATCACAGCGGAGGCTTTCTGACGTTTGTTCAGAATCTGACATTACAAAATGCACACAGTATTCATGTAGTCTTGAAAATGCACTCTTGACTTTAGAAATCAACTGCCCAACATGGAGAGAAAGTAAGTCAAGGCACATCGTCTTACAGAGAGCAGAACAGGTAAGACCATAAAGTTCAGACAGTGTTCTATTGAGCAGAGGATCAGCATGCTGAACCAGTGCTTAGTAACCAAAAAAGTCATTAACCTCTCCCATCACAGAATGCAGGCTTCCATTTTTTTTTTTTTTTTACGTGACATTAAAAACATGCGTAAAAGCTCGCCAACATTGTGCTCTGGACTTCAACAGGTCATATTTTTTGGTGTTCGATATTTCATTCTGCAAAGTAGAGTCTGCTCTTAACAGCATAAAACAAAGTCTTAACAGCACATCAATTTAGCAAACGAATCAACATGTTTTCCTGAAAGGAAATTTGTCAGTACATTTTCATTGGCTTTGACATGATCACAGTTCGAACGCTCCCACCAACATGAGAAGAATTAATGGACTTCAACAAGATAAAAACGACTCTAGACAAAATCAGGAAATCGTTCGAAATCTATCATTTTACGATCAGCACAACATACGTCCTACAGATCTACCTTGCCTTGGGATTAACTAACACTCAAGTCTGAATTTAAATATTGGAGCCGACACCATACACACAGCATCTTTTTCTTTTTTTTTCTTCCTTTTTTCACTCCCAATTCTTTTCAGTCATTCCAGTACAAAGCTTTCACTAAAGTAAAACACAAACACATAACTTAAAATTATATAAAAGAGGGCTTAAACAGAACACAAAACATTAAAACAAGTCTAAAGGGGGTGAAAGTGGGTTACAAGGTTAGTGTGGAACTTTTAGTAGTAGATAGAGAACAGCAGGAATCATGCTGTACCTGACTCCTGTTCCTCTTTGAGTCAGCATTTTTAATAGTGTTCCTCTATTGCTAATGAAGGTCATTTGAACACATTTTATTCTGTGCTAAGAAAATAAACTTAACCCTAACTGATAGCAGGACTTTGTAAGAAGGATACAAACTGAGACCTGTAAAATAGAGTATTTCTAAATATCAACCTTAAAAAAAAAATCTCTAAAACAGTTCAATTAAATAAGTAATAGCAGTTATGGTTGCAGCAGTTTCAACGGCGAGGGGAAAGTCTGAGGAGGTGGTCATGATGCCTCAAGGAGTTTTCCACAGCAAGTCTCAGATGAAAGGGTACTGAGAAACTATACCGGGACTGATTTGATAGCTGCTATAAGTTCCGCTTCCTCTAGTCGTGCTGGTGTTTGGGCCCACATACGGGTGGGATGGAAAATGTTGCTGGTAGTGGGCAGGCAAACCATGGACAACGCCATTCACTGGCTCTTTGGGGATAAGACCGGGTGCGTAGTGGCCGGCCGGTGAGCGGACGGAAGGAGACGAGCCGTGGACGAGGAGCTGCTCCATGGCACGAGGGCCAGAGCTGGGGTACGGGTAAAGGCTAGGAGCACTGGTGAAGGACACTGCCTCCTGGAGGCGGTACTGAGAGGAGGGGGGTGGGTATGTCTGTTGGCGCCGCAGTGATGAGCCACTAGTGGAGTCTTGAGATGATGATACTGTGGTCTGTGGAGGGGAAAAAAAATAACACGAAAGTTTCCACTAACATTCACAGTGCAGTCTTTCTGCCTTTTTTTTATTTATTCGTGTCTACTTAACAAGTGTACTTCTTAAGATGCCCACATATTTAATTCAATTTTATTTTATTTATATAACGCTTTTAACAATGGTCATTATCTCAAAGCAGCTTCACAAAATGAAAAGAAAATTTGGAGAACAAATGGAGGAGGTTCTCACCTGGCTGAGGTTGAGTGGTTGGGATCTACTGGGTTCTTGCTGATTTACCCTCTCTCCTGAGCTGCAGGGCTGATGTGTGGCCATCCTCTTCGGTTTAATGTAGGAATTCTGTGGCACTCCTTTTATGAGACACAAAGATATACATTTAAAATCCTAAAAAAATATTTAGAACAACGCTGTGTTCTTCAACTATGTTGTGATCATGTCTCAGAAAAGCAGGTCAAAGTTAACACTGACCTTGAACTGCTTTGGTAGATGATAAGATTTCACTGGGCTGCATTTTCACTGATGGAACAACAATTGCTAAAGACTTTGCCAGACGTGAGGACTGAGCTCTCACAGCGCCGTTCCGGGGCAGAGGGGTCAGAGGGCTGGCGGTGGAGGAATCAGAGTCCAGCACCGTCACACAGCTGATGACGTTGGTTCTCTGACTGGGTCCACAGCTACGAGGAGAAAAGCAGCATTTAATAAGAAATTTAATATGAAAACTGAAAATTTAATAGAAAAAAAACCTGCCCTTAATCTCTAGCAGTTTCAAACCAGTGCTAACAAAACACTCATTTTTGCCTGATGCTGCAATCTTTTAAATCTTATTATTACAGAATAATGAATCCACAAAGCAGTGTTTTCACAAGTGATTTTTAAACAAACAAAAAACCTCTCAAGTGAACATAAAAGTGACCTCACTAACCTGGCAGGGTGAAACTTCCTCTCGTCCTCCTCATCCGAGTCACTGTGAATGGTAATGACACTGACTGCTGGGCTCGGTGTGTCAGAGATGATAATTGGCTGGGAGAGGACAGCGCGGTACGAAGAACAGCTGCAGTGAAAGAAGAAGAGGAAACAGTGTTTTGTTCAGGTTGAATTACCAATTGATTATTTATACATCCAAAACTCTTAAAGAATGTATTATTCCACACAGATTGTTTTAATGTTTAAATGTATACCTGTTACTGGTGTCTCCGCCTCGAGCCCTGTTCCTCTTGCTCTGTGAGGACCGAGCTGCACTGGACACTCCACAGCCGAGGGACTGAGCAGACTCCAGTATGTGAGGATTCTGCTGGAGAACTGTACTATGAGATGCCCTGGGGAGGACAATTAAATTAGCACATTAAATACAGACCATGAAATAAGGATTTAAATAAGTATTCAATTTAGTGAAGAGGTGTGGGACACTATTCTACCATTCAAAGTCCTATGAGAATAAACCATATACTAACTGATTCACAGTGCATTTATTACAGGATAGGACTGTAGCCCCTCTGGTACACTGTTACCACAAATATATTCTGTGCTGCTTTAACCATCTTTTCAGGGTACACGCCGTCTACCTCCAGGATGGTGTGTGCTTGGCCGAGCTTTCCGAGAGGATGGTCTCCAGCGGTGAATTGGTGAGGGCGGATGCCGTGCCTGCCCCGTGAAGGGCCATGCCTGGAACCTGCTGCCAGGCAGAGGGCAAGAGGATCTGCTGTGTCCCTGTCTGCCAGGCCTGCTGTGAGGACACACACAAGCTCTAGGTTTTATAAAGTAATTTACATATTATATTGCTTCACAGTATGTAACATGGTATCTTTTTAAAGTAACCCTGAAGATGGTTGCCAAGTCAAACAGAATTGTTTAAGTTGCCCATTAGGAGCTGAAACAGGCAGTAGTAAAATATAAAAAAGTGTGTGTGTGTGTGTGTATGTGTATATATATATATATATATATATATATATATATATATATATATATATATATATATATATATATATAAATAAAACACTAACAGTACAAAAAAAAAATCCAAATTTGATGAGGAAAACCATGCACCTGGTAACACTGCTTGCATAATCCTATAGTCTTTTTAAAATGTTCCATGAGCGCTTTAAAAAAAAATGACAAAATCAGGGATAGTTTAATACTTTTCTTGTACAATTCTGAAAACTATGATGTACATGAAGTATGTTAGATAAAAATGAAAAGAGTCTGTACATGTACTTATATTTAAATAACACATGAGCATGACGTTACAGTCCTTCCACCAGCATGCGGATGGAATGCAGGTAACTTGAGCATGACTACACACATTAAAGCGCAGCCCAAACTCAACATTCCAGATCTGCATCAAGTCCAGAGTGCTTCTTTCTACAAAGACTTTTAACAGAAACAGCCCAGAGCTTTTTTTTTTTTTTTCTGCGAAAGCACAGGCTTACTTTCATCACATTATGCAGCCAAGACCAGCACGCCGTGCAATAACCTTTCACAAGCGTTTAAATGAAGAAAGAAGGATGAAGGGCAGGACAAAAAAAAAAAATGTAAAACAGGCAGTTGAAGCCCAGTGACCTGTTGGAGGAGCACTAGCTGTTAAAACTGATTAGAATATGAATAAAAACAAAAAGACGTCTTTGCATAGAGAGCATTCGGGTCATAAACAAAAAAAGAGCCATGACTTTGATGTCAGAGACAAAGGAAGTCCTGTGGAACAACAAGGCTATGAGGAAGAATGTGAATTTTTTTGTTGCTGTGGACAAGGTGACCTTCCTCCCCTGAAAGAAGACAAGAGCAGGAGGTGGGGGAAGGGGGAAACACCATGACATGAAGCTGCAAGCAGCAAAAACAGGCGAGTCAGCACATGCGTCCCATGCCTGGAGTAGACCTGCGCTGAGAGAGAATGGAGGAGGGAAGAAAGAAGGAGAATCGAAAATAGGGAAAAATGGAAGACAAGCTGAAAATAGGAAAGAGAGACTGTAAAAAGGACCGATAGAAGGTGGAAAACAAAGAAAAAGAATGATCTCGACCACCATACAAAGACAAAATACATCAACAACACTGTCCATTATAAAATGTACAGTGTTAAGATAAATCTAAAGCAATTTTTTTTCTTTGGTCGTTTTGCCTTTATTATTTTGCCTGTAATTTGCCTTTATACAGTAGTGTAAAAAAAAAAAAAAAAAAGAAAGACAAAAGCATGAAGGATTCCAAAAGCAAGGGAAAGAAAACGGGTGGGTGGAGGGGGGGGGGAATGATCATGTTAGTGGTGGAGTCCTGGGTGGGTCTCTCTTTACCAGCACGGTGGCTGTCTGCTCCAGAAGGGAAGGCCTTCCTGCCCCGCAGCTCAGCGCCAGGGGCAATGGGTATTGAGCGGCTATGGGCATGCCTGCTGCCTGCGGATGCAAAGTGGCCACCATCAGCGGCGTACAGGAGCCCTGTGAATGAGGTTTTTGCCAAATTCGGGAAAAAATGCAAGGGAAGATTAGGGGAGGGAAAAAAATTGTAAATCAAGAGTATATGGTTGTGTTATCACTTGGATGTTGTAAAGATGTGCAGGGCCTCCTGCTTCCTCCCCCTGCCAACTTCATTCATGATTAAATAAGAGAAGATCAGTAATTTTGCAGGCAGACAGTGACAGGCACACATGCAGTGTTTTACCTGGGTGAGCATGCCTGGCTGAATCTGCAGAGACTGTGTGTTCTGGCTCTGCTGGACCACAGGAACACCGGTCTCCATCCTGACTGGATAACTGGAGGTCTTACTCGAAGATGAAAGGCCTATAAAGGAGAAAAAGCGGGGGTGGGGAGATTGAAAGTCTTTCATGGTGCTGATATTAAAGATATATTTCATAATATCAAAACTATGCATAAAACATGCATAAACCTTGTAAGCGGAGTTTAAAGGATAGGAGCAGAACTACAAAACTTGGCGGGGTTCATTTCTGGGCCCAAAAAGTAATCAATGAAAACCCTAACTAAAATTTCTTCAATACAACAATATAAATCACATACATTTAGGTGTCTCATTGACATTAGGGAACTAATGTCTGTGATTAGCTATTGCTGCTCAGAATGATGAGAGAAAAGAAAAGGGACAAATAAAAAACTGATTTCAGCTTTAAGACAAAACATGTATGTTATTGTACAGTATAGGTTTTTAGTTTCTATCCTGCATACTATTTTATACCAACATGAAAATTTTTTTTTACATGACATCCAATTTTTTACCTTGTATAGTAGTGGGTGGGCAAACAATGAGGGTCTGCTGGAACGGCTCGCTTTGGCCACACAACTGAGGTGGGCGGCTCTGAAGGGGGAGGCTGGATTGAGCCAGTCCAGGGATGTTTATGGTGGCCTGTTGATAAAGAGCTGGCTGGTAATTGAGGAGAGGCACTGCTCCTGCAGCTGAGGGAACCTGAGAACATGAGAGCACACACAAAAGCATACCAATGAGGAGTGTCTTGAAAGTCCACCAACAGTATAAAGAGAACAAGCCCTTGCACTCAAAACCCACCTGGGGGGGTTCTCAATCGCCTCTTATCTAATCTCTAAACTGTCAAGATGATTAAATACAAGACCAAAGCCCGTATTTAGAATCCTCAGAGTAGGTCTACTGTTTTCCTTCAGCATGTTCTCGGGTATATGGCTCAATGTACACATAGGAATGTTAGGAAAACAACAAAGTGAGGACTTTTTGTACATTTTAGAATGCAATGATAAGGCAGTAAGTAAAGGAACAATACATGAGTCAGAGAAACTGATGTCAATGTAACAGCTGCTTTTAATGTTGTGGTGTGCGCACAAACCAAGTTAATTACATTATACAAAGGCGTATTAGCATTAATATAAAAAAAAAAAAAAAAAAAAAAAAGATTTACTTTGCAACAGAAACTACACGTGGAGCTGCTGTGGAAAACAATCTGGACAAAAATAAATGTGCATACTAATACTAATTTGATCTGCTTTAGCTGTGACTATACCGCAAAATGTGCTGATCAGTTCATGTATGAAAAGAACCACTAGAATACGTCTTCGACACCAGGGAATAGATATAATTTCCTGGTCTTTCAGTACATACAGGTCATGAGCTGACTTCATTTTATTGCCACATAATGTTGCTGAGCCTAGAGCTAACCAACTGAAGCAATACAAAATCATTACACTCCCTCCTGAGGCTTGTACAGTGGCCACTTTGCATGCTTGGTGGATCGCTTCAAGCACTTTTCCTTCTTACCCTGATGCACCCGTTGCTCTGGAATCTGGGTATGTCAGACCACATGACCTTCTTACATTGGTCCAATGTGCTTTATTCTACCTAGCAAATTGAAGCCTTTTGTGTTCTGCTATGATTTCTACTGTAGATTTTTACAACGCAACTTTAAGTGATCTCCATTCATGGCCCGCCCGCCCCCACCATATTTCTACCACAAAACTACCTTTCCAAATCATAATAATGTGTTGGGCAGTTCTATATAAAATTTCGGTATTTAATTTACCAGTTCCATGACGTTATAGAAAAGAAATCACACATGGAGATCCAAAATCTAGTAGAACACAAGAACTCCATTCTATTTTGTCGATACATGTTAATTTTAACAATTTTATTTTTGATGACCATGGAAAAGATCTAATATAGTAGGAAGTCAATGCACTGAGGATAACCTTTCGTTAACTTTGAGTGATGGTTTAAAAATACATCCACAAGTCAAGGATTGTTGACACTAAACGACACACACGTGTTTTGTCTAAGCTTAGCAGCTGAGCCATACCTGGTTGTTCTGGTTCAGCTGACTGCTGAAGGTCACAGTCAGGTTGCCTGCAGCACCTGGGACGGCATTAGCAGCGAAAAGAGCTTTCCCATTGTCGTAACTGCTGTTCCTCCTCTTACATAGCTCCATGTTTTGAAAGCATGACTTCACACTGGAAAAACAAAAAAAAAAATAAACAGACATTTATCATCATACATATATGCAGACACATACAACAGTCTCTCGCATAAGCCATTGCATAGTGTGTCCTTACTGAGAGCTGTGCGGAAAGTCCAGCAGATGGCTCATAGTGACAAAAGGATGCGCCAGGGTCTTGCTGGGAGTGATTCTTTTATCAGCGTCGAGCCGCAGCATGCGTTTCAACAGGTCGATGAACTCCCGCCGGTCAGCCTTCTCTGCCAACATGTCAGTACCCTCCAGGTGAGAGGACAAATTGACCTGGAATGGGATCGGTATCAGGGCAAAAGTCGTGGAAAGGGAATTTCAAGTAGAGTGAACTGTCTAAAAAGCAGATCAAGTACTCTGTATTGTGTTTTTATTTATTTATTTATTTTTAATACCTGCATCATGTCATCCAGGCAATTAAAGATGTACTTTCGTGCTTCTTTGGACTTAATACCCATTTCTGCCTCATGCTCTGCTGGGGTCTGTGAAAATTTTTTATTCTTTTTTTACAAACTCTTAATTAAATGTCAATGATGGAAAAAAAAAAAAAAAAAAAAAAAAAAAGGATCAAAGGTTCACAGCCTACCTTTAGCCTCCACAGTGGATAACTGGAGTCGGGGCCTCTGTGGAAAAAACGGCTGGTCTTTGTGCCTGCACTCAGAAGATACTCTGCTGGCAAACCCTGAGTCTGAGAAATGTAGCGAATCTGCAAGAAAAAAAAAAAAAAAAAGGCAAATCACATTTTATTGTTGATCTTTGTGCATACTAATAAAATAATTTTGAAAAAGATGGTTATCGTACCTGGTCGTACTCAGACGCTCCAGGATACAGCGGCCACCCGAGGAAAAGCTCAGCGATCACGCAACCCAGAGACCACATGTCAATAGCTTCACAGAAGGGCAGGCCAAGGATGATCTCAGGTGCTCTAAAAACAAGTTATAATTAATTAATAAAGAAATTATTATATATACAAAATACAAACTATATATACTAAATATAACAAAATTATTCAAAAAAGTTCTGAGAAAAAGTTAAATTTTATAACCATGAAAAAAATAATAACCTGAACAGTGTCTCATATCCAATGTAGTTTATGTATTTACAGAATCACTAACTCAAAGGAAACTATAAAGGCAAAAACACCTAAACACTTCTGGACCCACACACACCTGTAGTAGCGGGACTGCAGGTAGGTTGAGCACACGGCTTTAGAGACGTGGCTGGCTGAGCCGAAGTCGATCACCTTCACCCTGTATGGCTGCCTGGTGGGGTCCACCAGCATAATGTTCTCGGGTTTCAGGTCGGCGTGGATCAGACCCAGACTCTTGAGCTTCATGAGTGCTGTGGCTACCTGCTGCAGGATGGGCCGGATGTGACGGAGAGGCAACGGGCTGAATTTGCTGTGCTTCAGGAAGTCGTAGAGGTTCTGCTCCAGCATCTCAAAGACCAAGCATGTGTGACCTTTGTGTTGGAAGCACTCATAAGAGCGCACAAAGTTGTACTCGTCTGCATTCTCTGCACTCAGCCTGTTCAGGATGCTCACCTGAGAGACAGGATGATTAACAAAGAATAACTTAGGTTATCAGCTGTAACTGCAGTATCAATACAGGTGAAATTGTTAACATCTAAAAATAGTAATGCGTTTCATATTTAACCATGTCTGCAGCAGACATGTTAGTGTTTTATGCGCATTACTAACCTCTATCTGCCCTTGGCGTGCGTATGACGGATGGTTCTTTAGGATTTTAATCGCCACAATTTCATTGGTGCCCCTTTTCCAGCACTTGGCCACCTGTCCGAATGTGCCCCGTCCGAGGAACTCCAACACTTCATAACTACTAGACACTGAGCATAATATCTCATGTTGTACCAGCTGGTAGTCTCCTTCACAGTTTGAGCTGCTGCTCTTGGTGGTTGTTGCGGAATTGGCGATAGACTGGGCCGTTGTGCCAACAGCAGCAGTACGTGCGGAGAAAGCAGGTGCTGATAGCTCCTCGAGGATCTGGACGCTCCCGCTGCCACTGTCAACACCTGTTGACCTTTCCGTCTCCTCGATCTTCCTCTTCACACCGTACCGCTGCCCACGGGTGGCGTGGAGATCCGAGGCCTGCGTGGTGTGGGATGCCCGGCAAGCCTGAGCATGGCTGCCGGTGCTGTCTGCGGCTCGAACTACCACTTGGCAACGAGAGGCAGGTGGAAAGACCAGGCCTGAGGTGCTGAAGGGGAGAGTAGGAGCCGGGTTGAAGCTGTAGGAGCCGTAGGCGTCTGCATCCCATGCGCAGCTCTCCACCTTCATCTTCTTCACCCGGCAGAAGGCACTGGAAGACACGGACGGGGGGGAGAAGACTTGCAGCTGCGACGCCATGCCTAGAAAAGGGTGCTGATTTTTACTTATGCGTCTACAAATCAACACAACGCAATTGTGTGGAATAGAGGGCAGTGTCAACATGTACCAAACTCGAAAAAGAAAAGCTTTTGTTTCACTGGAGCAGAGAGAATGAATAGACGAAATGAATTAAATACAATAAATTTGTTTGCTTTTATATTGTAATTGAGATCTTCCCGGTTTCCAGATGTACTTCATAGCCTGCAGATTTCAGACTCTCCCCTTCTCCAACACAACGACTTCAACTAAAAAAGGGTATTATCTTATTAGTTGAATCAGGGGTAAACACAAAAACACACAGCAAAGTCAATATTCCAGGACCTGGGATTTACTAGATTATTTTGTGGCACTGAATTGTCTTCCAATTCTCATGCACATTATGAGATCACTTTTAACCCTTTTGAAATTAATCCCATCCATGATTTTGAAGCCATAACTTAAAATTTCATGCACCATCATGCATTTTCTTTCAAATGAAAAGCCATTCAAACCATTCTGGTTTTTGTTTTCACACTAGTTCTATCCTGGTTTGAATGTCGTTCTTCCTAACCTCAATGCCACCTGACTTGCACACTTCTCTAATCCTTCAACCAGCATTTGCACAATGCATATCAAGCAATAAAGCTCCTATTGCAAACCTGTGCGAGATCACGCGCACCCACAACCCCCTAGTCTGCATATAGATGCAAATACATTTCCAAATCTATAGCAGAAATCAGCACGAACCATTATTAGATACAGGTGAGAAAAAAAGGACAGGGTTGAACACAATAACACATTTTACTGTATTGAAATATATTTTCAGCATAATTGTACAGTTGAGTACATTTCCTCATACATTTCACTCACTGTAGACTTACATACATATAAATCTCTTGATCTCGAACAGGAAAAGTTTTCCTTACTTCAACACAACATCTCGCATAACACGCTGCTGAGGAAATACTGCACGCATGAAACCCAGGCAGTTTCATCTGATCTCTATAACTATATTGCAGGTCTTTCGGTTTAACTTTAGGGGTTAGTGTCTACAGTAACTCGTAAACGACTCCACCCGTTTTCCCCCATATAGAAGTGGACCCCCATCCACGTCCACCAACAAGTCAGAACTCACACAACACCAGTGTCACATTGCCTCATCCAGAATTCAACCGCTGTAAGAAATAAAGTCCACTGTATACAAGAGGTTTTTCAAGTAACATTTTGTTTAGTACGTTAAAATAAGGCACAGGGAGCCATTTGGAGCTCAGCCCTTCGTTATGTCTGTAGCCTAGAGACCAGCATTAGCTAGCAGGCAGACGACGCTGCAGAGCAAACACCTCACAAAAACACCATATATACCATCTGGAAGAGTGTGAAATTACGTGGGGAAACATGTAACCAAAAATGTTTATAACTTAGCTCGGAGGCTGGCATACCTGAGTTCATTCGTCCTCTTTTCATGGACCAGTCCGGAGAGGTTTAAATCCCACCGACGGCGGATTAGGCCTTCATTGTTAGCTCGCTAGCTAGCTTTCAACATGGAGCCGGCCCGCACGAGCAGCAGCCTATAGACACCACCACCACACATCAGTCATTCACAAACACATACACTCACCGGTCAGAAACAGATTCAATTCGACGCGCTTATATTTTTAATCCTCGCCGTCAAATATTTCCAAACGCGTTATATTAAGCGCGACAGCTGGGTGTCTCACCCGAACATCGCAAGTCCGCGACTATCAGCTGCTCGAAGTCAGGCTTCCTGCACGCCAAACTGCGCATGCGCGAAACACCCGGGCTTCTCGCGCAGGCCCGCGCACGTGCGTCCTTCACGCGAAGTACGCGCCCTGTTTACTAGAAGCTCGGCTGTAGTCACGCAGTGCTCAGAACTGGAAATTAC
Source organism: Channallabes apus (assembly GCA_030522415.1). Classification (NCBI taxonomy): domain Eukaryota; kingdom Metazoa; phylum Chordata; class Actinopteri; order Siluriformes; family Clariidae; genus Channallabes; species Channallabes apus. Next base: position 14,412,694 of record CM060123.1, read on the forward strand.
CAGAGAAACGTCATTCACCGGAATCAGCGTTCCTCCGTGAAATCATTCCGCGGTGTGACTAATGGTCGGAACTCCGTGTCCTCAGCTGAAAGGCCAATCAGAAGGAAAATACAGTCCATTTAATACTTGTGTCAAGTGTATTAAACCTGAAGTAAACGCAATCAGTTTCTGAACATTATGTAGTAAATATGACCTTTATTTTTTTGGGCACCGTCTATAAGAAGGCCTGCATGCAGAAACAGCATATATATATATATATATATATATATATATATAGAGAGAGAGAGAGAGAGATTAGACAAAAAGACACTAGTTGTTGTATAAAGTCTAATTACTGACAACCTCTCCAGGTTTGAGTCTTCGATTCTTTTGCCTGTTTGCATGGAGTTTGCGTGTTTTCCCCATGCTTAGTGAGGTTACTCCGGTTTCCTCCCACAGTCCAATGACATGCAGATTATGCTAATTAGCGTACCCAAATTGCCTATAGTGTGTGTGCCCTGCAATAGACTGGCACCCCGTCCAGGGTGTACCCCGCCTCATACCCATAAGCTCCTGGAATAGAAATTAAGCAATTGCCCTCTGGGATTAATAAGATTCTTGAATGATAGGCCCCTGAATATACCATTATAGAAGCTCTCAGAAAGTGAATTTCTGAATGTGATATAGTAAGAAGGCCCACATGCAGAAGCAGCAGATATATATACACTCAGCAAAAAAAAAGAAAAACCCCTTTTTCAGGACTGTGTCTTTCAACAATAATGTTGTAAAAATCCAAATAACTTCACAGATCTTCATTGTAAAGGGTTTAAACAATGTTTTCCATGCATGTTCAATTAACCATAATCAATTAATTAACATGCACCTGTGGAATGGTTGTTAAGACCTTAACAGCTTAACAGAAAGTAGGCATTTAAGGTCACAGTTCTAAAACCGCATGACACTAAAGAGACTTGTCTACCGACTGTGAAAAACACCCAAAGAAAGATGCCCAGGGTCCCTGCTCATCTGCGTGAACGTGCATTAGGCATGCTGCAGGGAGGCATGAGGACTGCTGATGTGGCTAGGGCAATATATTGCCATGTCCTCACTGTGAGACGCCTAAGACGGCGCTACAGGGAGACAGGAAGGACAGCTGATCATCCTCGCAGAGGAAGACCACGTGTAACAACACCTGCACAGGATGGGTACATCCGAATATCACACCTGCGTGACAGGTACAGGATGGCCACAACAACTGCCCGAGTCACACCAGGAACACACAATCCCTCCATCTCACAGCAAGAACTGACAAATCTGGTCCAGTCCATGAGGAGGAGATGTACTGCAGTACTTCAAGCAGCTGGTGGCCACACCAGATATTGACTGGTACCTTTGATTTTGAGCCTCCCTTCATTCAGGGACACATTGTGAAACATTTTTAGTTTATGTCTTATGGTGTTGACTCTTTGTGTTCATACAAATATTTACACATTAAGTTTACTGAAAAAAAAACTTTTGCTGAGTATATATATATATGAGAGAGAGAGAGAGAGATATATATATAAATAGGCTAGCAGCAGGACTAAAAGACATCAGCATAAAGTTTACCTGCTGACCTCTTACAGGGTCGAGGCTTCAATTCCCGACTTGGTTCTGTATGCATGGAGTTTGCATGTTCTTCCTGTGCTTAGTGGGGGTTTTTTCCCAGTACTCTGGTCTCCTCCAACCTTCCAAAGACAGATTAGGCTCTCAGCATCTTTAGTTGAAGTTAAATTTAAGAGTACAGAAAGATGCGGAAAGAATGAGACCTACGGTTGGCAGTAATGAAACCAACCTACCGGATTTTAACTGTCGTGAAATAAAGGAAAAGAAAAAAGATGAATGAATGAATGAATAAAAGTTTACACACACCTAAACTCAACACATTCCAACTTAATTCTTCACAACTCCAAAAATTTCCTGTGTTAAGTCATTTAGGATAAATACTTTACTTGCTTAAGAGATATTTAAAAAAAATAACATCTAACAGTTTTATTCACTACTGTACATTTTGCACACACTATATCAGCTACTAGTAAACAAACAAAAAAAAGATCAAACTATTTGGTAGTTGTGATCAGCGCTGATCGTGATCAGAACCATGCTTCCTTTTCAGAACTTTTTGTAACCAACTTTTGTTCCTGTCTTGAAATGTTGCTTCAGTATTTTTAGATCCTCTTTCATCAATGCTTTAATGCCCATTTCCAGAAAAAAAAACGTTACCATAATATGATAATGCCACCAACATGCTTCCTAGTTGGAACAGTGTTTTTCAAATCAAATGCCTCACCGTTTCCCTCCCACTCTCAGAACTGATCACGATGATCAAATAGATCGATCTTTGTTTCCTTTTACCAGAGAACACTCCTTCCACTGAAATGCTAACAAATGTCATTGTGTTCATCTGGAACCTTCAGTCTGGCTGGTTTTTTTTCCCCAAAGCCTTCTGTGCTGACGTCTACCTGTATATCGCAGCATCAGCAGTGATTAAATAACCTATTGACAAATATCACATTTAACCTCTAATCTTGTATCAAGGATATATTCTTTGTAACACAGAGAGGGTGAGAGAAAACTATAGAGGGTACCTGTAAGTGCATTTAGTGCAAAAGTTAGTTTCCCAACCTTATCAGACAAAGCATCAGGAGCATTTTCCTGCTCTTACAAGTAGTATAATTGAGCCCAAACTTCTGTACATGTTTAATAAACACCGGAGCCTCCCCTCAACCACTGTTCCATGAATGTTCTGTTTTGAAGAGCAACTTGAAAACAGATTTTAAAATACTCCCAAATTTCCTTGACCCTGTCGTTAAAAATAACCTTAAAAGAGAAGCGTCATAAAGTCTTGCCTTCTTGCATAATGGATCCTGGTGCCGTCTCTTCCCAACTGATGCACACATACATGGCCATCCACCTGAAGTATGATTCATCAGATCAGGCCACCTTTTTCCATTGGATCATGGTCCAGTTCTGACGCACATGTACCCATTATAGGTGCTTTCGACAGATGACCAGGGTCAGCATGGCTACTATAATCTGTCTGTGCCTACATAGCCCCATATGCAGCAAGCTGTGATGCACAGCATGTTCTGACACTTTGGTATCAAAACCACCATTAACATTATCAGTAATTTGTACAACAGTATCTCCTCTGTGGGATCAGATCAGACAGTCTAACCATTACTACCCATGTACATCAGTGAGCCTTGGGCATCTATGATTTGAGACATAAGACCTGCTGTTTCGTAGATGCTCTACACAAGTTGCCAATAAATATACTCTGGATGAATAAGCAACCCATTTTCATATTATCAGATGACTATATAACATTACAGATGAACTTGACAGAATTTTTGGAACATTCAGAAAAGTTCTCGGGGAGTATCAGTGCTAAATGTCACCTCCACTTTCACAAAATAAAAATGAAGACATTTTTAAAACAGCAATAAATTAATTTTTATTGCTAAATAAAGATGGGACATGTTTTATGTTTTAATCTAATCAGGACAGTAGTCTTTATTAAACCACTTTCGCAAAGTGCAAATGGATAATAGCCACCAGTGACTCTGGCCTTACAATATGAGAAAAAGATAAAACACGACTAAGCAAATATCTGATTTTCATTCGATGTCATTTATTCATAGCGTTCTCTACCTTCCGCATTTATCCTTCTCTAGCATTAACATTTAGGGGAGGTCCCAACTAGTAATAAATAATAAATCAATGATAATTGATAAGGAAGAATAAACTGTGCCTTGTTGTAACACTTTACCTGCAATCAGATCATAGACAAGGAGAGGTTTGGTGTTTACAGAGAAAACTGTACTCTCAGGAGGAATAATGGTGAAAACCATTGGTGCAAAACAATGAAAAGATAAGGGATGAAAGATGTTTGAATTGAACACAGATGAGAAACCCCATGAAGAGCAAATGAAGGTGTGGTGTACACAAAAATTCCTTCATGGAACTTGGACTGTGGTTTCCACCCTTACATTAAAAGTGACAAAAACACTGGTCCTTTCTTTTAATAACATTATTGAAGAGACATAAGCATTTCCTCAGGTGTCTGGGCTGTGAGTATCTTTCCATCAATAATGTTTTTTTTTGATTGGTCAGTGGACATGTGCTGAGCCTGTGCAGCAATCCAGAAATCATGTAGCAACCTACAGGCAAATCTTCAGCTGCATTATGGTACTTTCAAAAGCACCACGATGTTCCTCAGATTCATAGAAGAATTAATCAGGTTTGTCATCTCGTTGTTTTACTAAAGGAATGGGAGCTTACTTTGGTGACTTGATACCCACAAAAAATATTTTCAGCCCAGTCCAGTAAGGTCCGGTCTCATTCCTGGGTTATGCTCCGGAGTACGTACTTTACCGTGTAAGCAAAGGCAGCAAAGCCTACTATTACAAACAGGTTCGCAAGCGCTCCGCCAAGGAGTCCATGATTGCGGTTAGCCTGCTGGAGAGCAAGGTGCTGAGGAGCCGCTGCTTCTCCAATAGGGACGTGCCCATTCATCTCTGGAAGTCCGAAGTGACCCTGCTCTCCATCTGGCACCACGTCTGGAAGCGGCAGAGCCTGCGGCCGTGAACTGAGCTCCTCCTGAGCCTTTTGCTTCTGCTTGATCTCCTGCAAAAAGGATTAAAGCTAAAAGTTCACCTGCCATAAAGAAGGCATTTTGCCTTAGTGCAGAGACAAACAGGCATCTACAGTAAGCTAACAAACGCATCCATAGTAGTGATGCACAATTAATGGGATAAAAATCTGAAATGTGATAAGAATCTTGTTGCTAATAAAAGGATGAAATTCATTACAGGTGATGCATATAGTTAGAAACTTATGTGAAGCTTGACCTATGCAGGTGTGAGATTCAATCACAAATGTCAATCGTCTGTGCATTGTTTTGAATTAATGCAAGTTAATCCCTTATTTGTCACATATACATTACTAGTAGAAAATCTGGACATACCTAATAATGCCATGTTTCTGGAGATTCCTAAACTATGAAGTAACATGTATGGCATTAGGTAATTAAGTAATAAAAACAACAGACAGTAATCATTTCAAGACAAAGGTCAGCTGATTTGGAACAGCTTTTGCAAGAACAGTATTGTCAAGTACATTGACAAAACCCATCAAGCACCATGATCAAACTGGCACTCATGAAGACCATCCCATGAAAGACCAAAACTTATTTCCCTAGTTACAAGGGCTTTACAAATCATAATGTAGAAAGAAAGAAAAATCCGGAAAGACCATGTATTTGGAAGCTGTGTCCAGTTTTTTACGTGATATGGCACCCATGGAGTATACAGGGTTATGGGCCTCTCTCAAGCGCCCAATAATGGCAACTTGGTGAAGCCGGGGCTTGAACCGCTGACCTTCTGAACAGTAACTCAGTGACTTAAAACACTGAGTTACCAGTATGTTTTTTAAAACCACAAGAGCCTAATAATTTTTATTACCAATATGAATATTCAAGGCAGTGCGAAGAACCCTTTTCTGTTAATTTGGCAGTGCTGAGGATTTAAAAGCAGCGACACTGCACAGATGGACATATTGCACAAAACATGCAAGGTTAAAGTGCGTGCAGCCTTTGGACACAACTAATTCATATCATTATCATAGGAAAACATTTGAATTGTCTTATGAAAAAATGCAAGCAAAAAAACAGAAAGAAAAAAAAAAAAAAACACCCAAGTCTGGCTGGCCGATTGCAAAAGACAATTCTGGATGCATTTACGAGTGTTTCATGCCATATGAAGAGCCATTGAAGGGACCTAAGGAAATTAGTCATGCTATAATTAATTACTCATTGAAGTGTGCATGTATGCTGTCAGGAAAGAGGAATTACAGAAACTAACACATTACAGATCTGATCAGAGATAAGCTGCTTTTACACAAACTGCTTTTCACAAACTGCTATATCTGAACTTTACAAAGAATGCAGCTTCATTTTTATAGTTTAACCTGATTGAATTAGCCTGTGTATTTAAGTGGGCTATAGTTTGGAATATTTGTAAAGATATATCCTATAAAAAAATTTATAAAAAAATTTAAAAACATTATACTTGTCTTTTTTTTTTTTACATTATGTGATTTTTTTTGTCCCATTACTTGCTGTCAGGCTACATATACATGTTTGAATACTGGAGAGTTAAGTGGAGAGATAAACAAGAGCTTACAGTTGAAAGACTCACCTCAACTACTTCTGGAAACAGTTCACAAAAGACCCTGTCCTTTAAGTTAAAGGCCAAGCTCTGTGCAGACAGCTGTCTTTTCTGATGATAGATAAACACAAAAATATTTCTTACAACAAATTGCTTTGTTTTTAAATATTTTTCATAAACATCCTTTTAATTCTCTCCTTTCAGAGAGATTACACTTGAAGAGTAAACGTACAGTGTAATCCGATGTCTCAATGCTTCCCAACGTGGGACCTTTCTCCACCATGAAACTTAGCAGCCCTGTGAGTATGGTGGAGACAGACCAGGCGGGGTTCCACGTGTCCGGATGGAAATCAGTAATGGAGAGGCATAACCTGGAAAATTATGCCAAAAAAGGGTGAAATACCAAAGGCACAAGGGTTACAAGGGCCCGTGATCCATAAGCTACGCAGCAATTAATGTCCCACTGACCCAAGCCATTTCATAAAATTTTATAGCAATAGATCAATAAAAGCCATACATTTTGTCTCAGCAACTAACAGGCATCAGCATAATAAAAAGGTACATAATTTTGGTAAATGGAATAAAACAATCAGTTGTATTATTTGACATGAAGGGAGGGAAATGCAAACATCATCAGACAAGAGAAATCAAGTACTTTTTAGGTTATGTTGAAAAACATTTTACCTTGTGTTGCACTTGAATCTCCCGTTTGGTGTTATCATATAAATACTAGGTGGCTTGAAGGGAAATTCCCGCGGGAATACCAATTTTCCATGATAGTATCCACCTCAAAACAACATAAAAAATCTTAAATTAGGTTGTGTTAACATGATTCCAATTATTGTATTATTATTATTATAATAGATATAAAAAAAACATACACAAATATTACATTTTCCTAATTCAACATGTGACAGATCTATCACAGGTTTGTCCCACTTTAATGAAACAAATTATATCTTTAATCAAAATCACACAACACTGCTTACAAATTGGTAAGAAACATGGCACTTAAATACCTTCATAAGGTGTTTTCTCTGGTCCCCGAACAACATAGTGCCTACAGTAAAGCGTGAATAAAGACAAGAAATTCCATCATATATTAAGATAAAGCTAAAGTTTAAAAACATTTACAATGAACCATACAGGACAAGGCTACCATGTCCCTGTTACTACTGTGAAATGTCATAAAATCTGTTCACAGTGGATCAAGCAAAAATAAGGAAATATGATGTACCATTCTAATATATTTGAGGGAAGTGGTTCAGCACAGATGTAAGGCACTGGGTCTTTCTTTATTCTGAGGTAATCTTGTTTTAGACGCTGTGTTGCTGTTGTTGGTGCCCTTTTATTCCCGTTGTTGTTCATCTGAAAATGAAGAGCATGGTCAATCTTAAGTTAGATATCTGCTATAATATCTGAGGAACAGGTTACTCTGTAAAGGAAAATATAAATACATTATACACTAGTTTCACCAGTAATATTAAAGAGACTTTATATATTAATAGTAACACATGGTTACTGAAAGGTCAATTACAGAAAAGTTTTTTTTTCTGATTAAATACTGTACTCATTTCATGGTCAGATCTCTTGGTGGCACTGACCTCTCATTACTCCATCATAAAAAGTACAATATAATCTCAAATCTCTTTCACAGCTTTTAAAGACAAGACCAGTCTTTTTTTTATTCTAGTTACTACTTTGTGCAAGCTAAAACCTTGTTTAAAAAAAGTAAAATAAAAAATCTCATGGGGTGAAGTGTTTATATACAGAACTGCATAGAGTCAAAATTCTTTGATCAGATAACCACTGCTACAGTTGCACTAACCAGAAAGGCATCTGTAGAAGGTTTAGGTGGTTAAAACAGCTGAATATCAAATTCCATTCCTGTCAGGCAAGAAGAGGACTCAAAAGGCTAGATCGAACTGAAATTTGACAGTTGAAGATGCAAAGCGTCTTGACGATGTTTCATATCATAGTTTTGGTACTTTTCTACAAGTAGTGTTCAAGTCAAACCAGGACTTTTGATTGTGCAGAATAACAGCATTGTTGTATACTCACTTTATTTCTCTATATAATCCACTTACATTAATGCACTTACGGTTCACTAGGTCTCGTCGCATGGATGCCCTGTGTGTCTCTTTAGGATGCGTCTGGTGTCTGGGGATGATTCTATCTACTTAGAAGATGGTTCTGGCCTCGACTGGTGTTGTCAGCTGTTTCTCTGAGGACTTGACAATTCGATAGTTGAGGACTGGAACTTTCTACAAGTCTATCTGAGTCTCCAATAACTACTGGACTCCATTTTACATCAACTATTATAACATCAACTATTATAGCTGAACCCAACACTTAACACTGTATAAATGCAGATCATTTCCTGCTATCTGTTTCACCCAGATGAGGATGGGTTCCCTGTTGAGTCTGGTTCCTCTCAAGGTTTCTTCCTATTACCATCTCAGGGAGTTTTTCCTTGCCACTGTCGCCCTCAGGCTTGCTCACCAGGGACTATCTGAACATTTTGATTCATACACATTCACATTCCACACAAACTTAAATAGTTCTTTTGATTGTGTAAAGCTGTTTTGAGACAATGTCAATTGTTAAAAGCGCTATACAAATAAAACTGAATTGAATAAAACTGAACTAGTGCTTGGATACCATCAAGGTAGAAATTTCTCAGTACGCCAGAGCCATGATCAGTCACCTGCTTTACATCTGAAACACTGGCCCCCCAGGAATGGTGCAAATTTGCAGAAATGGATTGGACTGAGGTCAGGACTATACAGGGGATGTGGAAATGACTGTGTGCACAGTTCCCACAGTCAGATTTCCCACAAGCCTCTGTGTCAACCGGTTTTACATCTTCATTCATGGAGAAATTTCATCACAAGCCCCATTTGACTTGAACGCCCCTCTTATATGCAAAAAAATGCTACAGGTATTGTATTAAATTTTTCATACACATTATATTTTTTGTACTAGAAACATGCGGAAAATGTACCACAATAAAGCAAAACCTGCACTGTACTGTTATTGTGTCGCTTGATTTATTTGGTAAAAAAAAAAAAAAACAATCATCACGTACGGAGTAAATTTGCGGATGAGAAATGTAATCAGTTTTACACATTCATTTACCAGAAAGTACCGGTGTGACTTAAACGCCCCTTGTGACATTTACCATTAGTGTTAGATATGATGTATGAAGCAGAAATCCAGTCATTTTACATAAAAGAACAAAAATTTGAAAGAAAGAAAAAATATATAATAAGCTAAGTTACGTACTCTTTATATATTTGTAGGTATTTCAGTTATATTTATTTATAATAAATTACTTTATAATGTATTCACCCTGGACACCCAAGACCCAGTAGGGTCTAAGTTTAGTGTAATAACGAACATTATCTTAAGAAACTTAACAAAAAAGACTGAAATCAATTATTTAAAAAATAACAACAACGCCAAAATCTGACACCACCGTCAACACTCCTACAGTCTGGAGATAATCCAGGTTACACTGACTGACAAGTTGACTGGGTTATAAAGGTGATTCAGGGTCTACTGAATCTTTGCCCAATGTATCAGATCTAAATGAAATTGAGTTTTAGGAACAATTGCATACGGAATTAGTGATCAGGTTAATCTTTAGAGCCTGATATATGTCCTGCCCTTCCCTCACTCCTATTTCCGCCTCAGCTAGTTTGCTCACTTTCACATTGTAAAAAGAAATATTTTAACACTATGTTTTAAATGAGTGAAAACAAAAATCTAGCTATTTGTGCGAGTTGTTTTGTTTTCCCTGAAAACACTAAACTAACGGCACTGAAGAAGTTAGCATCTGTGCTAACGTTAGTTAGCAAGCCGCTAGCATCCCTCGCTAACTGTCAAACCGTCTCTCTCCGCACGAGCCACATTACTTTAATATTCCACAACATTTCTTAATACATACTTACCTCTTAAAATAATCACAAAGGTTATTTTTATGGTTTGACAGACGAACCGGCGTTGTTTATATATCTAATGTTTTAAAACCGCGCCGAGAAAAGAAAACACTTGGCTAATATGTTAGCCAACTCGGTATTTACATCACGGCTGTCAGCCGCCCTACCTTTCCCACCACTATTCCGGCAACCCCCGCCTCCTTAGGGAGGACGCGCACCAGAGCAGCGCGCTGATTGAACGTTTTTGCTGTCGATATTAAAAAACAGCCAATCCTAAAATTCTAACAGAGCAGGGCCGGCTTTGTCAGAAAATAGGTAGCCTGAGAGCATGGAGCTTGGTCACATGACCGCTATAGAGAATGCGCGCATGTGCAACCCAAGTCACGTGGCAAAATGAGAAGCGGAAGTGGAAAAGCAATGGGAATTGAAGGAAACCCATCTTATATAGTGTGAACTGAGAAAATATTTCGAAATGGGAATTAGATTAAAAAACAAACTCTTCATAATGGCAACTAGACAAATAAGATAATCTTTGTTATTGGAAAAGAACTGCGGAAAAACTTGGTGGCATGGTGATGTAATGATTAGCACTGTGTCCTCGCACCTCCAGGGTCTGGGTTCCACTCCCTCCTCGGTTCTGTGTGCCTGCTTGGTGGGTTTCCTCTGGGTTCTTCAGATTTCTCCCACAGTCCAAAGACATGCAAGTTAGGTTAATTGGCGTTCCCAAATTGCCCATTGAGTGTGTGTATGTGCGCGTGCGCACTTTGATGAATTGGTTTGGTACTCTGCCCTGCCTCATCTCCAAAGTCTACTGTACTGGGATAGGCACACCGTCCCCATGACTCTGTTCAGGATCAGTTGTATAGACAATCAATTATTGTATAAAAATCTGGATGAAACCTAAGCTACTGTCTGTGAGTGTTTTCTCAGTGTTCTCCAGGTTCGCTGCCAAAATAGCATTACTATGACATGTGATACGGCCTTGCAGTTGAGCCATGATTAAGGCTTTACTGTTCTCACTGTTTTTATTTATGTTATGGTAAAAAAAATTTTTTTACTCCATTTATTTTATTAGATTAAAAAATAAAATAAAGTCAGTGTCAGGAATAGATGTATCTGCCTTACAGATGAACAATTATATGGTAACACTTCCTATAGCCCATATCCAGACAAATTTCCAGTACATCCAAACAGTTAATGTCAGCTGGAACCCTTTTGTTTAACTGGAATCACAAATGCATTTCATATTGTCTGTTCGTCTCTGGGTCTCTCAATGTCTTACATGTTAATGACTGGTTCTTTTAATGTACAGGATGTATGTGACACAGAGCATCTGACTAAAAGCTTAAATATGCTCTGTTTGCTGATGATAAACAGATATCTTCTGACATCAGCTGGAAGTCTATTAAAGTGTGGTGGACACAACAAGCATTGATTCTTTTTCTATTCATTCATATTAAAACCCTACCAACTCAGACACTCTTGTAATTCTTAAACCTAACAGCAGTTTAAATATAACAAAAGTTTCAGGTTAGAAAGTCACACATTAATACATCTGGTCTATTAATCTTCCTTGACAGTGGAGTTTTCCTTAATATGCCATTATTTATGTGCACAAATGCAGTTCTTTATTTAAACATAACTTAAGTAATATATATATTTTTTATCATTGCACATTTCTAATATTTAATATTTTAAACAAACCATTTTAGAAATTAGGGAAAAAAAAGTACAATACAGTACATAACATTTCCTACTGTTGGTCCATTAAAAGTTCTTGAAAATGATTTTAAAAATGCTTTTATCCACTCATTACAGTTTCGTTCTCTGATAATCGATTCTTGCTTTCATGAAGAAAGAATTCAGATTTTTCTTATCATAATTATTCTAAACAACCAGATGGAACCTCAAGGGTTATACAGTTCATCTGTTTTTCATCAGTTTTCAGAAGTGTAAAAAAAAAAAAAAAAAGATTTATAATTGGTACAAATGTCTCTTTAGGCTAATTGAAGCAGTAACATTCGTGAATGTCTGAAAATCACAAACAGCTCAGCTTGACTCAAGGACCAAACTCTGCTCACGTTTTTGGACTTGTGTTAAGCCACATACGGAAACTCCCAAATGACTTCACTGTCCGTGGTGATATCTAAAACAGGACACAGAATTAGTATGTGAACTTAAATACTTTGTGAAACACAGGCAAAAAAAAAGACTCTGTATTTAAAATGCCCATTTATACCACAGCCCTGAGAAAAAAAACAGCTTTAGGGTAAATCCTATGGTTAATATTAATGGCCTTTTTCTAATATGTTATCGTTTCTATACAGCTTGTTCATATGGAGCGATACACGCATAACCAGATGTGTTTGACATGATAAGGCTTTCTGTCAGGAGATGGTTACTTCTGTTTTAGAAAGCGTTTAACTGGTAAAACAAAGTAATGTTAGGTTTTTCACCAGGGGAAATTCTTCTGGCTTTCAGAGATTGCATCATGCAGTTTCTCGGTAATATGACAAGATATATAATTTTTCGCATGAACTTACTTGTCTCACAATACACCACAACACTATAACTTTAAAATGAATAAAAAGTATGATGTGTTGTAGTGCTGGGAAATTGGTGTGGTATGATTACTGAATGTTTCAGAGCCACGACTACAATAACTGCGATCAATAACATGTTTAATAATTCTTCTTAAACACTGCTATTGGGGGATTTATGGGGGACTAATGAGGTATTATTATCCATCAACACAATGTAAATCATTGTGTTTTATTCCTTTTGTAGGACAAACTAAACACTCCTCAGATGCGTGTATGCATGAAATTATTGTTTAATTAATCCACAGCCCATCAGATTGCTATTGAATGAACGAATGAATGAATGAATGAGAATAATAATGATCCAGACAGGACTCACTATCATGATCTCTGGCCATGCATTTTATATTATACTTAAATAAAATCAGAGCCATTTTTCCTGATTGTTCCTGATTACAACTTTTATGTTCAGCTTATATGTTTTTATTAGAAGCGTTCTCCACGTAACTCCTTTCCACCAGTGTAAGCACATAAGTATCCCAAAACGTTCCCAAGAAAGCAAGTGGCACATCTAAGATTAATGCCTTTTGTATCACTGAGAGAGCTAAAGGAGAGAGCCATAATCCCATAAACCCAACACCACTAAAACAGCACTCCATTCCACCTAGTAACCCAACAAGACCAAATCAGTCCAGTCTAGACCAAACCAGGTAACATCACTCACTCTTTCCTTTTGCTTTACCCGCTGAGGGCTCAGAGAAAAACGGGCATCTATAAAAAAGAACAAAACCAAGATAAGACAAGGAAAACTTGAAGATATCTTGTTACATACAGTATGTGTGCTGTTATATGAAGGGCGTTCAAGTCAAAAGCTGGGACTTTTGATTGCGTAGAATGACAGGACACAGTTATGAGAGTAAAAACTACATCTAGTTCTATATAATCTCCTGCTACATTAATGCACTTATCCCAGCGTTTCACTAGTGCTTGGATACCGTCAAGGAAGAAAGATATCTCAGGATGCCAAATCCATGATTACACTGTCTGTTGTCTCCCAGGAACTCCTTCAATAAACCAAGTGTTTGAAAATGACTTAGAGTGAAGTCAGGACTGTACGGATGATGCGGTAAATTACTCCCAGCCGAGTTCCTGTAATGTGCAGTGTTCAGTATAAGGTTGTGCATTGTCCTGCAAAAGCAGAACACATTTAATGATCAAACCAGAATTTATTTTCCCTGAGAGCATTCCACTTGTTGAATGTTCTCAGGATGCACTGCAGCAGGTTCCAAGCCAGCTCGGCTCATTCATAGACGTACGGCATCATTCAGATGTTATACTGCGGCTAACAGAGAGTCTCATCACTGTACTGTGTTTGAAGTCTTCTGTAAAAGTCAAAGCCTTCATTCATGACAAACATCATCACAAGTCCCGGTTTGACTTGAACACCCAGGAATATAAACAGCACAAGCAGGAAGTGAACCTTAAACAAGCATAGTCATCAAAGAAAGATCTAGCACCTGACATTATACAGGATAATTACTTTAAATAGTTTTTGATGCAATGCAGTTGCAATACATGAAATCTAAGCATCTCGTTTCCACTAATGCATAGAGCACATTAAAGAGCACAGACCAAATGCATCCCATCCCCTTTTCACACAAACACACACAGTACCCAGCCTGTACGTCTCTCTGTAGTACATAAGAGCCCTGTTCAGGTCAAAATGACAAATATTATTGTCTTCTAAAACTTAATTGTCCTCAATATTCATAAAAAAAATAATACTAATATTTCTATTTTTCCTACAGAGAGACGCACTGAAAACAGAAATAAAGACCAAGCGCAGGACAGAGCAGGGAGTCCAAAAGCATAATAGTTTTATTTTTTTCAGCTTTTCATCTTTACAGTGACAAACGAGTTTTCTTTAAGCTTTCAATTGCGTTAATAATATCTCCAAATACAGGACTTTACAACAGATTGTACAGAAAGAAAAGGATCCACAGTAGAATGCAGAGCGCAGGCAGACAGGGAGAAAAATGCGTATTTACACCACAGTTTTCAGAGAAAACTGTACATGTTCACAGTAAAACACACTCCCAAAGACAGAACATGTTCACCAGTTATTATTTTTTGTCCTTTTATGCTTAAAAAAAAAAAAAAGAAAGAAAGAAAAGTGCTTTTTGAAACAGGAAATTTATCAGTTTGCCCCCTGCAGTTTCTGGAAAAACAAACGTCTCACGCAAGTCCACTCATTTGTCTTCAAATGTATGGATTTTACAGTATAGCTGACCATCATAACTTATCATTATATTTCCACTCCGGACTGCATCATGTCAAGGGCCGAGAGGTTAAAATAGAGCCAAGGTTCATGCTGACGTACTCAAGCTACACTGCATCTGATGTCATCGAAAAACTCATGCATTTCTAGAAAATGAGGATGGCCAGCTTGGGAAATCATGCGCGCAAGCGTGTTTGGCATGCAGAAACGACCTATTAGCAATTGACCTTAACAAAGAGCTCTGGAAAAGAAATCACATTATTATATCATTTTCGGGGTCTTGTACAAATATACAAAACATACTATTAACGTAGTTTCTATAAATAATTTAGCTTAACTGGCATCGGAAACTTTAAAGGAGCTCGGGAAAAAAACACCTGTAATTATAGGATGTTAGAAAGAAAACCAGTCTTAGAGAGAGAGCTAATCAATGAACGTCCAGTTAAAAAAAAAAAAACTGAATTACATTAAGCTTGAAACTGAAATAATGAAAAATACACAAAAAAAAAAAAAAAAAGATGTACATGGATACAGATTTTCCGTATTCCAGTTTCCATTGCACGAGTCCTCATAAATTAAAAACAACCTAAACTTGCTAAACAACACAAAAAAACCAAAACACACAAATACAAAAAAATACTGTACGGTAGGAAAAGTGCACGCAGTCGTATTTGTACATGATGGCAACATAATACCACAGGACGTCTTTGTTCTGATTTGACACATCAGCTTCTTGCAACTGGACATTCAGTATGGTGTGAGTACTGAATGTTCCAGAGCCACTACGATCTATGACGTATTTATAAGAATAATTCTTCCCCAATACCTTGTGGACTGAGACAAAAGCCTAGATCTAAAACGCAGGACAGAACTGTCTGGAATGTGATCGAAGACGTGTTCCTTAACGAGACTGAATTTTTCACAATTTGCTACTGCTGGACCTTTAACCCTAGCCCTGCTCAGGAGCTCCCCCTAGCACTCATCTATGGTAAGACAGATAAACTCCTGAATGCACTTCTTGTACTGCTGCTCAGTGGGGCTGCTGCCGGGGTATTGACCTGGCTGTCCGAGGGGGCCGTCCGCTTCACGCATTTCCTCGTTCATCCGAGCCAACCGCAACCTAACACACATTAAAGGTCAAATTGTTAAGAAATGCAGAATGCATTAACAGAGCTACAACAAAAATCATCGGCTCAGATTTTGATTCTGATGCTCACAGAGTCACGATGTCTGCGTTCGCCGCTTGCACAGCAATGCTCAAAGGGTCCTGACCGTCCTCGTCCATCTCCATCTGAGATGCTCCTCGCTTCAGGAACAGACACACCTGCCTGCAGACAGGACAGGGCAGAGAAGAACTTGTCACGTAATCCGTACGCAAACAGGTGCTTCAACCCCGAAGCAATCTTTGAATAGAATTAAACTTGAACACAGCACAAAATTGTTCATTAATTTTTTCTAATAACAAAAGCTCTCACAGTAATACCAGGTGTACCTAAAATCACAGCACTTCAAATGAAACATTCATCAAGGAGTCCCCAGTATCGGGGGGGCGCTCTTGCATGGCAATGGAGTAGGACGTGTTTGGCTCGTGCTCTCGCCGAACTCTTGTTTTTTTTATATAATAAGCGCTTTATTTTACAAAACAGTACAACAAATTTGATATGATATACCCTCTGAAACAAGGGGGAAATTAATATGCGGGTCAATGGCGGAAAAATTACGCAAATATAAATACGACGCATCATCCAACACTAGGCCCAACGTCGCCTCGTCTTCGTGCTCCACCGTCACCCGGTCTCGAGCAACACCACCCCCTCCGGGCAGTCCAGAGAAAATGGATGCTGAGGCCTTGAAATCCGAGATTCTTCGCTCATTAAAAGAAGACATCTCGGCAGTAATTAAGGCTGAACTAAAAAACGCGCTTGCCGATGATTTCAACGCCCTTAAAAACGAGATACAATCCGTTAAAAGGGAAATTATAAATAATGCGGCGGCGTTTCACTCGGAAATAGAACAAATGAAGACCGTGATACAGGAGGTGGAGGGCGGCCTTTCAACGTGGTCGGACGAGGTGACGACTTTAAAATCTGTGGTCACTTGTTTAAAAACAGAGGTAGCTGAGTTAAGAGGGAAATGCGAGGACATGGAGGGAAGGATGAGAAGGTGTAATATCAGGATAGTGGGTGTCGCTGAGACTGAGGGATCAAACTCTACTGTGTTTGTGTCGAGGCTGCTGAAACAAACACTACAAATGGAGAAGGATGTGCTTGTGGACCACTCGCATAGAATTCAGGCTCCAAGAAGATCGGATGGAAAACCGCGTGTCATCATGGCGAAACTTCACCACCACCAAGACTGTGTCGAGGTGTTGAGCCGTGCGCGCGCTCGGGCTCCGCTGACATTTAACGGAGAATCGGTCGCCATTTTCCCGGATTACACTGCGAGTGTTGCCAAGGCCAGAGCTGCGTTTACCGAGGCTCGGAAATTACTGCGGAATCGTCAGGGTGTCCGGTTTGGCATTCTATACCCAGCCCGTTTACGTGTTTCACATGACGGAACAGAAAAGGTGTTTACAGATGCAGAGGAAGCTATGAGGTATATCAGGAAGAACATTATCCCCGCAGAGCCCTGAAAATGTTGCAAACACTTCTATTCGTCTATACCGTCTTCCGGCCTAGACCACGCTTCAGTGAAGCGGTAACCTTTTGTTTTTAGCTCCTCCTAGAGGGCGTACAAGGTACTATTCAGTCATGAGCAGGAGACTTTCTACTGATAACACTGACATGACAATATTTACTTAATAGTCTCGCTACTCATGGAAACATCACTGACTCTATTGTTGGTGTACCGTTAAGGTTTCCATCTCTACTTTTAACCTTTTTTGGTTTATCTATCTTACTGTTATTATTATTATTTTATATCTTTTAATTAATGGTGTGACTCTTCCTCAACTCTGAGCTTGTATTGCTTAGTTGCATCTTAAGAGGAGCGTTTAATATCTTTGCCGGTGTTAATAGGCTTACTTTAATTTACTTTTTTCCCCTATTGTTATTACCATTATTATTCTTACTGTTATTACTATGTTATTCCGCAGATTTTACGACATATCATAATGCGCTTTTTGAGTTACTTTTGTATGGTGGGTTTGGCGGGAGCGTGAGCTGTTGGCTCTGTAGAGCTCCCAACGCAAACACTCAATGTGTGGATTAGTTTTTGCAGGGTATTTTGTTCACCATGTTCGTGTAGGTGATAGGGGGGAGCGGGGAGGGGGTTTATTGGGTTTTTTTTTGTTTGTTTGTTTCTTTTTTTTTTTTTTTTTTTTTCCTACCAGACTTATTCTGTCAGATGTCCATGTCAATTTACATTTGTTTTCAAGTTGCTTTTATGGATTTCAGTTATATAAACACTTCCCCTTAAGATGACAACTACCAAAACTTCCAAAGTGCTGGATGGCTGCTCAGTTAATTTCGTGAGCTGGAATGTTAAGTCACTTAACCATCCAGTGAAACGTAAAAAGATATTTGCACATTTAAAACAACTTGATGCAGACATCGCATTTCTTCAGGAGACTCATTTACGTTCAATAGATCATTTCCGGCTTAGAGGGAGTTGGGTGGGACAGATGTATCATTCCAATTTCCATTCAAAAGCTAGAGGTGTGGCCATACTCATCAAGAAAAACACGCCATTCACTATGACTAGTGTAGAGGCCGATTCCTTGGGGCGATATGTTATTGTGGTGGGTCAGCTTTATTCCCTACCAGTCATCCTGGCCAATATTTATGCACCAAACTGGGATAACCCTGCATTCTTTTCAAACCTTTTCTCTCGGCTACCAGATATATCATCACACCACCTTATTCTTGGTGGCGATACGAATTGCGTACTCTCTCCCGTTTTAGACCGTAGCTCGTCCAAAAAAGCTCCACTTTCTAAATCAGCACGTTCAATTAAACTTTTTCTTAAATCGTATGGTATAGCTGACGTTTGGCGGTTTCGTAACCCTACTTCCAGAGAATATTCCTTCTTTTCCTCTGTTCATAAGACCTTTTCCCGTATAGATAATTTTTTTCTAGACAAGAGACTTCTTCCTTCTATCACCAAGTGTCATTACGGAGCTATAGTTATATCTGATCATGGTCCCTTAATTATGAAAATGCGTATCCCCGATATACAGTCCAGCTACCGTCCCTGGAGGTTCAACTCTCTACTTCTATCAGAGGAAGCTTTTATTGAATTCATTTCCTCTGAGATTACATTATTCCTTGAGATCAACCAAACACCAGGGATGTCCTCTTCAACTATATGGGAATCACTTAAGGCATATTTACGAGGCCAGATAATTTCATATTGCGCAAGGAAGAATAAAAATGACACTGCACGCCTTAAAGAACTGGCTGATGAGATACTGGAGCTAGATGGACTATATAGTTACCTACCCTCTGCAGACACAATGAAAAAGCGTATACTTTTGCAGACTGAGTTTGATCTCCTGTCAACAAGGCAGGCTGAATATCTTATTTCTAAGTCAAGACATATGTCCTATGAGCATGGAGATAAGGCTGGGCGAACACTTGCTCATCAGCTAAGACAAAGGACTGCCAATCAGTCCATCCCTGTAATTAACAATGAGCAAGGCTTAAAAAATACTGATAGCCTTAAAATTAATGCATGTTTCCAAAATTTTTATCAGTCACTATATACTTCCGATTCATGTGTCGATCCTCTCTCCCTGGAGGACTTTTTCAATAATATACATATCCCTTCTGTGGATCCGGTGACGGTTGCTGAATTGGAAGAAAATCTCACGGCGGAAGAGATAGCTTCAGCAATTAGATCTATGCAGAGTGGCAAGTCACCGGGACCGGATGGTTTCCCAACAGATTTCTTTAAAAAATTTTCAGAGCAGCTTTCCCCTTTACTGCTGTCAGTTTTTGAAGAGTCACTCTCTGTAAAATCTCTACCACCAACCATGCGTCAGGCAGTTATTTCATTAATCCTTAAAAAAGACAAGAACCCTCTTGAGTGTAGCTCATTTCGTCCAATTTCCCTTCTTAATACTGATGCCAAAGTGCTTGCTAAAGTCCTTGCGCGACGTTTAGAAGGGGTGTTGCCCTCCATCATATCACCTGACCAAACAGGGTTTATTAAGAATCGTTATTCCTTTTTTAACATCAGACGACTTTTGAATATTCTTTACGGCCCCTCTCCACCTGGCACACCGGAGGTAGTTCTTTCACTGGATGCGGAAAAGGCATTTGACCGTGTGGAATGGGGTTATCTTTTTAATACTCTGGAGAGATTTGGATTTGGTCATAAGCTTATATCATGGATAAAACTTTTATATACGTCTCCATTAGCCGCTGTGCGTACTAATAACAGCATATCTGCTTATTTTGAGCTTCAACGTGGCACGAGGCAGGGATGCCCTCTGTCTCCACTTCTATTTGCAGTCGCAATGGAACCACTTGCTTTGACTTTGAGACAAAGAGCCGATATCCAGGGAATTCGACGGGCAGGATTGGAACATAAGGTTTCGCTTTATGCAGACGACATGTTATTATACTTGTCACAGCCCCTGACAAATTTACCCAAGTTAGTGACTCTACTTACAGAGTTTGGCAAAATATCTGGCTATAAAGTTAATATCCAGAAAAGTGAACTAATGCCTGTTGGTGATGGGGTCAGTCTGTCGTCATTAAGCTCAATTCCTTTTAAAATTAGCCCTAAAAAATTTAAATATCTTGGGATTTGGGTTACGCATGATCATAAAGACTTGTTCGGAGCCAATTATCCACCTCTCTTATCCAATCTAAAACAAGATCTTGAGCGTTGGGACCACCTCCATCTTTCATTGGGTGGAAGAATTAATACAATAAAAATGAGTGTATTGCCCAAGTTTCTGTATATTTTTCAGTGCCTTCCGTTATTCTTAACAAAATCTTTCTTTTCCAAATTAAATAATCATATTTCAACCTTTATTTGGAACAAAAAAACACCAAGAATTAAAAGAAGTATACTGCAGAGACCTCGTGCAACAGGAGGGATGGCACTTCCAAATTTCATGTACTATTACTGGGCAGCCAATATAAGAGCACTGATGTTCTGGTTAAATAATGACATTAATTCCCCTGTATGGACAATTCTGGAGGCGGCCTCAGTTAGACCCACCTCTCTAATAGCATTATTGTGTTCTAAAATACCACTTGTTCAACCAATCTCTAGTCTGACCTCTAATCCAGTTGTTAAACATTCAGTTAAAATCTGGAATCAATTCAGAATATCGTTTTCTCTTAAAGAATTACCGCAGGCTGCCCCAATTGCTGAAAATTACATGTTTGTTCCATCTATGATGGATGATGCTTTTAAAATTTGGGCTAGAAATGGATTGATCTCATTGTCTGAACTTTATATTGATGGAAATTTTACATCCTTCGAACAGTTAGTACAGAAATACGACATTCCTAAATCACACTTTTATAGGTATTTGCAGCTTCGGAATTTTGTGGCATTGAATTCTAATAATTTCCCATCATGCCCTCCACTTTCTTTATTAGATTCAATATTTGAATGTAAATCAGTCCAAAAACAAACTATACGCAGGATCTATGAAATACTCAATGTGTATGAAGCAACACCCTTAGACTTACTCAGAAATAAATGGGAGACAGATTTAGATGAACCAATTTCAGAGGAAATCTGGCACAAAATAATACAGGGAATTTTTTCATCATCCATTTGCCTTAGACATGCTGTAATACAGTTTAAGATTGTGCATCGTCTACACTGGTCAAAAGTCAGACTTTCTAAGTTTAAAACTGATATAGACACCACATGTGACAGATGCAGACAGGCTCCTGCAACTCTGCTGCATATGTTCTGGACTTGTCCAAGACTCTACATGTTCTGGACCAAGATTTTCGAGACTTTTTCTGGAATATTTGGAGAGACAGTAGAGCCGACTCCATTTGTAGCATTGTTTGGTGTGCCTCCAGAAAACAAAGGAAAATTTTTTGACCAAAGGAAAATTAAAATACTTGCCTTCTGTTCCCTTTTAGCTAGGAGATTAATTCTGACTAAATGGAAAGACCCGGATCCACCAACATTTAGCCACTGGATAAGGGAAGTGATGTACTGCCTTAAATTGGAGAAAATTAGGTGTACAGTTAAAGGGTCTACTGACACATTTTATGATATTTGGCAGCCTTTCTTAACTTTTGCTGAGGGCCTGAACGCAGATATTATTGTCCTGTAAAGGAAGTGTGTGGGGAAGATTACTTACTTACTTATTATTTTATTTAATTTAAAAAAAATTTATGGACATGTGATTGTTATGGCATCCTTGTGTTTGTCTGGTGTTGGGGGGATGGGGGGGTTGGTTTTTGTGTTCTCTTTTGTTGTGTTTTCTTGTGTTTTTTTTTTCTGTATAGTTTGAAAATAAATAAAAAAACTTTGATCAAAAAAAAAGGAGTCCCCAGTATCAGCACTTTGTATATTCCACCTCAGGAATATTCAGGACCGGGGAACTGTGCAAAACAAAATAACACAACCGAAAACAATATAACAAATCAGAAAACACAACAACATATCCAGAAACAAAATACCAAATGAGAAAACACAACGACAATTCACTCAAAACGGAAAAGGTAGACATAGTTCACGAATTAAATTCTTATTGCTGATTGGATGAGACATCTGACACTCAAGACATACAAGAAGTGAAGTCAGAATAATTTGTAAACAACATTTAACACAACTTCGTTTACCAAAGCTGTATAATCCTAAAATCCTCAAACGAATCCTTAAAAATACATCTAAAGCCCTTTTCGGACGGGACTAGTTTTACAGGGGGTCGTTAGAGAAATTTCTGTTTCACAGACGTACTTTGTGATTTTAATCCTGTCCGAATCTGCCATGTATGTCTTTCTCTCACACGACCTCTATAAAATTTCCAGAGCAAATTACCTACTGTTTTTCAGCAAACTCTGCGGTCCTTTGAGAAATCTAATCCCGTCCGAATGCGAATGTCTGTGATTGCCGAATATTTTTTCCCCAAAACGCGTTTTCTTTTGTATTTTGCTCAACGTGAGCTACCGTAATATCACTAGCGCGCCGGTATTCAAGTTTGCGCACCAATAATGGACGTAGATGTGAACATGTGGTCTTGTGCAACGCCCGCATGTAAAACACAGACACGCCTACCTCCATAATAAACACGGAGATGTTAGTCCCGTCCGAATGCAGACATGAAATGACAGACGTCGTCTGAAAAAAAAATCTAACTCAAACGTCGTTTGGAAAACTAGTCCCGTCCGAATAGGGCTTAAATGTCCGTGTGGCTGCAGTACTTCCTGTTTATTTTGAGTGACAGATGTCTTGTCCAATCAGCGGTGAGAATCAACATGCCTATGTGTGGTTTGCGAATGAAATTCTTATTGCTGATCTTTAGTGGGAGATGTTTTGTCCAATCAGTGGTAAGAAATGTTATCTTGTTGATTCTTAACGCTGATTGGACGAGACATCTGTCACTCAACATATAGTACTTATATACGACGTACTGCAGCCACACAGACATTTAGATGCATTTTCATTTACGGATTCGTTTCAGTATTTTAGGATTATACAGCACTTTGGTCCACTAAGTTGTGTTAAATGTTCTTTACAAAGGGCATTTTATTATGCCCTTATTTGTACAGTTTATTTTACTAGTTAAATTTATTTTCTTTAGTATTTATTTTTATTCATATTTATTTCTTATACGTATACGTTTCGTTCTTATTTTTTAAGGTCACTGGCGGTCGTATAAGCATTTCACTGCATATCGTACTGTGTATGACTGTGTATGTGACAAATAAAATTAGAAAATTATTCTGACTTCACTTGATAGTACTTCTTGTATGTCTTGAGTGACAGATGTCTCATCCAATCAGCAATAAGAATTAAATTCGCGAACTATACCTACCTTTTCCAGTTTGAGTGAATTGTCGTGTTTTCTTATTTGGTATTTTGTTTCTGGATATGTCGTTGTGTTTTCTGATTTGTTATATTGTATTTGATTTTATTTTGTTTTCGGTTTTGTTATTTTGGTTTGCACTTCTACCGTAGTTCTCTCATAGTTTCATCAGGCAAATCCAAATGTATAGTATAAAGCCACAGCATGGATTACCCTGTGTGTCCCAAAGACGTAGCGTGGTGAAGCGGCCCCCGTCCTCTTACGTCTTTCTGATTGACATCAGCTCCGTTCTGGAGCAGGAATTCACAGGCTATTAAGGAACCCTGAGAGAGAAAAACAATGAACTTTGTCAGGTATACGTATACTCATCTGCTGGATTTAACATGAAAAACTCATCACGGATTCTGAAGCAGTAGCAGTGAAAGCCACGGTGCAGGTTCGACTGACCCCTGTTACAGCCTGTATTAAAGGGCTCTTGCTCTCGTTCTCTTCGTTAATGGAGTTGACGTCTGCTCCGTGTGCTAGCGCCTCAGCCAAGACAGGAATGTTCCGGGCTTGTGAGGCTTTATAGAGCAGCGCGCTGGGATGCAGCTCCCGGACATCCTCCAGGTCTGATGTCTCTTGCTCAACCTCCACCTCCCCGCTGGATTCCTCTGAGTCTTCACATTCTGCAGCAGGACATACAGGAAAACCATTTTTCCCCGGCTTTGCTTATAATCCACGGACAAGGGATATGAACTGGAACTGTAAGGACTACATACAGTGGGAGCCACACCAAATAGCCGCGACAGTGTGGCTGAAGTGTGAATGGCGTGTGAATGGCCTTTGCACGCCGTAATCCCCCCTCCTTTTTCTGGCCGAAAGGCGTGTCAAGATTTCACAGTAAACACGCCCATTCAAGCCCTATTTATTCATTTACCTGGTGCCACCACTAGATGGCGCTTCGTTCTCAAGAACACATTAAAACAAGCCAGCTGCGCTGAGTTGCAATCACGTGATTTTAACAACCCGCCTCCACCCCCGCCGAACTGACGCTACCAAACTACAGAGATGAAGATGGCGGCTTAACGGACTATTCGTGGTAAGTGATGTTTTATTTTATAAAATGTGTTTGGGGTAGTTTACAGTTTATTTCCCAGTTTAGTTTTTTATTGGCTGTTTTAAATATCACTGGCAGCAGCAGCAGCGGTCAGATGTGACTTTAGAGAACTTAATGATCTGTTTACCAAGTCTGGAGTTAATATTACAGCTTACTGTCAGTGTCACACACTCACAATGTCACTCCACTTTAACTCAAAAACATGCTCAAGCTTCGACAATACTATTAATGTCCCTATTACAAGAGCTGCACTACCCGATGAAGAGTGTTTGTGTTCTCTGTAAATACTGAGAGAATCTCACCGCGTGTTGTCTGGATAAATTCAGCGCTTATTTATTCTCTGGTTAAGAGTTAATCTGCAGGTTATTTCTGTGACTGTAATATAATGTGATGCAGTTGATGAGGGACACAGACTGAGGGGAGCTGTACAGGAGCTAGTAACGCTCATAACCCGGTTTATATTTTATACACTTTCCGCGGTAGCGCGAGCGCTTAGTTAACGAGCTGAATAACAACACTGAAGTGTTTATCAGTTAAGGAGGAGGAGGAGGGGGGAGGTGTGTGTGTGAGGGGCTTCAGTAAGTTATAGTTTGGCTTCAGGGATGAACTAATGCTCATATACGAGTGTTATATCGCTTAACTTATTTGTATGAGAAGCGCATTAAGTAAATTCTGGGTTAATTTAATGCAGACGATAATACAGACAGTCACTGGTTAACACTAACACTGTTCACTGGTTAACACTAACACTGTTCACTGGTTAACACTAACACTGTTCACTGGTTAACACTAACACTGTTCACTGGTTAACATTAGCACAGGCAGTTTATTTACATTACAGAATCCCCAAAACAGTATTTTACACACTCTGTGGTAAATAGGTTTATTAATATATTTTATTTTTATTAGAACTATATGTTCTGTGAAGTTTATTTATCTTTGTCTTGACTAAATTCTCCTGTTGTCTTTAAGCAGAGCTCCGCTGTGGAGGATTGGGGGGTCAGACGGCTGACGGCTGGACTTTTGGAGCTACAGGACTGGAGGAGCCTGAACAAGCTGTTGAGGGAGCTGTAGGAGGGATGACGTCACAGTCCGACAGCTTTAGAATGATGTTTGATCAGGTCTACTGTATATTCTGAACATAGAACTGCAAAATGTCTGATACAGTACTTTGGGGGAAACAAAGACTTCAACTGTTCCATGTTTAATAGTTTTGATATTTGAAAAATTAATATTTTAATGTAAAAGGACTATAGATAGAGACTTATAAGCAGCTGGTGTATCCGGGTAGTTTAATGAACTTTAAGCAAAAAGACTATGTATTCATCTGTTTTATATAAATTACTGTTTTAACTTTGACTAGTTTTGGAAGAATAAATTGAATTGTTAAAGTCATGTTTTGCGTGTTTTAATTTTGGGGGATTGTTTGGGTATTTAAAAATTGTTTAGTTGAACCAACAACTTCAATGGGCAAAAAATGGGACACAACTTTGTTTTAAATAGTCAAAGAGTTGGGCTGAAAATAATAATAATAATAATTATTGATCATAGAAACAAATGAAACCAGTTAAACACTTGATTATATGTATTTGTGTTTGTGATTGTGACCCATAATAATTTTTTCTCAGTATAAATAAATGTTTTGGGTTTTAAGAACTCCAAAAGAGCAACGACAAACTTGGTATTCTCCATTGCGGTTTCTCACCTTCCACTCCTGAGTATGACATGGTGTTAATTGCTCTGTGTGTGTGTGTTTTCGGCTGTTCAGCAGTTCTAAACACAAGCACAGTTTTTGTCCTTAACTAAAATACTTCAATACGTTAATAATGAATTTATTTTGCTGAATAAGGTAATAAGCAATATTTAAACCAAACCAGTAAGTTAAGTAAGTGTTCCATACATTAAAGTACTGTGTATAACCAAGTGCCCTAGCAAACACAGTTACAGTACAGTTTACAGTACAAACAGAGTGTGTGCGCTGGGGGGATTGGAAGGTGAGTGAGAATACTCATTTACAAGACAAAAGACGGTCAGAGGCAGCGCCGTTCTAGACCAGACAACACGGGGTGGGGGGAGGGGCGCATCATGTTCAAGCACTGTTTTTACCTGCCCTTACTGTATAGTAACAGTATTGTATTTGCTGAATTGTGTTGAGGCACGCAAACCCCGAGACCACAATAAGGTGGCAATCCCTCAGGGGGAAACTAAAAAATAAATATATATATAATTATATAATATCCTTAGTCCAGATTTTATCAATCAATGACATAACATTTATCTAAGCTGGATGGTAAAATTCTCAAAAATGTTTAACCTGAAGTAAGACTTAACACACTATAACTAAAATATTTACAAAACTGAAAGGTTGTCTTATGAATAATAAAAAATACAAACTAAATTAAAACAGATGGGCTGTTGAACAGATCATATGTTTTATGTTTTCTGATTATAAATGATAGATGGGTTGATTTTAGAAAGGCTAAATGAAATAGCTAGTTTTTGGTCATGTCAGTCCAGTAACTATACTATGTAAAAGTAATTATAATATGAATTAATTAAGGGCAGGACCTAACCTAATGTTAATAATTTACACCATGATAACATTAGTATTCGTGTTTTTGTATATATTTTTAAATGTTCAAATGAACGTTTCAGAGTATATAATTTGTCGTGTCATCTGTGATTGAGACCCATGAGTTAAATTGAAATATTTTTTATAGGTAGTAAGCCAGGTTTTAGTAACCTTGGATAAATCAGCATGAAATCCCTCTCTCGCGCACGCGCTCTCACGCTGTCTCTCGCACTCACACACACACACACACACTGTACACACACAGACACACACAAATAATACATGAAATCGCATAAAACCAAATGAAACTAGGGTAAAAAATATGAGCAGTAAAATACAGTAGTATCCTGTAGGTGATTCCTGTCCTGTGATAACAGGCACTAACACTCTAGAACTGTTTACTTCTGTTAGTTTTGTTTTCAAGTGTGAATGTTTATGGGGATTAAATCTGTCTCTGCTGCTGCATCTATACACCGTTGTGATAAGTGATTGATGCCCCATCAAATCTTTAATGTGGGACATTATGCTGGTTAAATGACTAAAGACACACTGATCCGTATGGACAGATATTTGTTCCAGATATTATGCGCCATTAATCAATTTGTTATGCCAATTTGACTTTCAGCGAAAACATCAAAAATATAACGAAAACAAACCAAAGCAGAAGTTACATTTTAAGCTTTACTTTCAAATTCAAATTTTATTTGTCACATACACAGTGTGATATGCAGTAAAATGCTTTGGGTGCTTTAGGCGAGGCTCGAACTCGGCATTGCTTCACCTGGACTGCTTTATAAGTGTCACGCGCTAACCGATTGCGCCACGGGAGCCACACGGAGCTTGGTCTTGTCAGAGTATCCTCTCTCTCTCTCGTGCGCACACACACATGAAATTGCGTAAAAACCAACGAAATATAAGCAGTAAAAAAAAAATCAGTAAAAATACATTAGTATAACAGGCGCTAACCCTCTGGAACTTTTTTACTATTGTCTCCAAGTGTTTATGGGGATTTAATCTGTCTCTACGGCCGCATCCATTCACAGTTGTGATAAGTGATTAATGCCCCATCAGATCTTTTGACGGGGGAGCATTATGCATGATTAAATGACTAAAGAAATACTGATCCATATGGGCAGATATTTGTTCCAGGTTGCATGCGGCATTAATTGCCTCTTATGCCACTTGTAGACTATCAGTGAAAAAATCAGCGAAAACATCATCAAAAATATAACGAAAACAAACCCAAGCAGACGTTACATTTTGAGCTTTACTTTGCAGCAAAATATTATCTATCAGTATATTAAATGGAACGAGGTAAAATACACCGTAATGTAAAATACTGTACATAGCCCGCGTTTTTATTCCGTACCTACAATGATCGGTATAGACAAATTACAGCCGCTACCGTGTCTTTAAGGATCATTTCAGGATGTCTTAAAAATATTTCACTAACTAATTTTATTAATTCATTATTAAATAATAAATAGCATAATCATCATGGGCTGTGTATTGAGTGATTTAACAAATCTGTTTTATTAATCGGTTTGTTGTTGTTGTTTTTTCATCTATTTATGAAACTATGTTGACAATACAAGAACTGTCTGTATATTAAAGATACGGTATTGGGCTTCCTGGACACTGCAGTTAACTGTGCCAGTCAATGCTCCATCTGGCGGAATTATACGGCATTGCAACCATCTTTTTAGAAAGCGCATGGGGGCGTTTATGGGGCGGGGCATCGTTAACTGCGTCATCGCGGGGGATCACATTCCATGCACGAAGCCTTCATGGAACTGCCACGGAGCAGTCATGCTCCAGGCGGCTGTTTGACGTGGCTCCCACTGTATGGATGTCATTGGGTCTAAAGTTGTGTACTCACCCTCTTCTGTGACACTGTCCACCACTGAGCCGAACACCAAGATGTCAGTGCTGCCGTCTGTGCTGCCGCCAAGACCGCTGTCACTGCTGAGACCTGTGGGGCCAAAGAGGGCCAAGCCACGGACACGTTATTCACTCCACCACCCAGCTAGTGCATGAAACCTTAAATCCTGGACATCAACAGCACCACAAAGCTTAGGGATTTCCCATAAGAATGGGTCATGGCTGTTTTATGCCATTAAAACACTTCTCACCAAATTCTGACAGATGCATCAAGATATGTGGGGTCTCAAATTTCTGAAATAATTGCTTGTTCGCGCTCACTTTTCACATATCTGACAGTGTTTTACTATGCACTATGTACTCGTCATGCTGATCATTTAACCATTTAGGTTTCTTTTTCAATAAGGTTAATATCCATTCAATGCATCCAAAAATCCATTAATAAGAGTTGGTATAAAAATAGTGTAATGACTTACTGCGGGGCCCAGAGCCAGTATCGAAATAGGAGAAAAGTGAGTCCAGTTCGTCGGGACAGAAAAGGGATTCCCTGCGGAATTTGGCTGCTGCAGCAGCTGCGGATAGGAAGACAAGATAAACAAACAGCAATTAAATGTCTTCTACTGAATATACCCGATCATCACACACATAAAAAAATTTGTTAGCTCAAATTACAGCACATGATATGGTGCAAAAATGTTTTTCATTGTGTGAAAATGATTCCTCATGCTGCCAGAACCACTCTTTCACAATTTGTGTCCTGGATTTTAGCCAGCCATGCAATCAGGGAAGACAAAACTCACTTGACATGTTAACCAGGTCATTCAGGATCGTCAGTTGACTTCATTTTATTGTCACATAATGTTGCTGAGCCTAGACCTGAGCAACCTGACCATAACACTGTCTCAAGAGGCTAGTACAGTAAGCACTATACATGATGGGTGCATCGATTCGTGTGACTCCCTTCTTACCCTGATGACCCCATCGGCAGAGGTGTCAAGTAACGAAGTACAAATACTTCGTTACCTTACTTAAGTAGAAATTTTGGGTATCTATACTTTACTGGAGTAATTATTTTTCAGCCGACTTTTTACTTCTACTCCTTACATTTTTAAGCAATTATCTGTACTTTCTATTCCTTACTTTTTAAAAAGAGTTACCTCGTTACTCTATTTTTATGATCAGAACGCGCAACCCCTCCGGTCGCATGATAAGAACGCGCACAACGCCCCCCCCCCCCCCCCCCCGTCACATGATCAGAACGCGCACAACGCCCCCCCCCCCTCGTCACATGATCAGACCGCGCAGATCCCCCCCCGTTGCATGATCAGAAAGCGAGACCTTAATGCTTTTGTCGCCCCTCACAGTACTTTTACTTTTATACTTTAAGTAGTTTTGAAACCAGTACTTTTAAACTTTTACTTAAGTAAAAAGCTTGGGTTTATACTTCAACTTCTAAAGAAGTATTTTTGAACCCTACTTCTACTCAAGTAATGAATGTGAATACTTTTGACACCACTGCCCATCGGGGCACATGACATCTTACTATCTTCTAGCAAATGGAAACCTTTTTCCGATTAGTGGTTTCCTTTTGGACACACAGCTGTTTAGGGTTTTTATCATGGCGTCAATGTATTAGGCTACAGGAGACTAGCTATTAAGGCTTTTTTTGCAGTACCTGCAGATAGGTTCGCCGGCGACACACTTCCACCATCATGTCTGTACTTGTGTCGAGCTTTCGGTACTCCGATGGTGCTGTTGTTCCGTCTACACTTTTTCACATGCCAGTGATGAGATTTCCTGCCACCTTCGACCAACGCCTCTAAGCCACACATTTTCTTCAAGAACTTCTTCTCTACATACTTAGCTTTGATCCAGGCCTCTTTCTCTTGCCTGAAGGGAGAAAAGTGGAAACCTTTTCTTTTTAGGAATCCTCAGTACAATCCTATGATCTTTACATGATGTTTGTGCGCGAACTCACCTCGAGCTGTTGGGCCCAGGTTTTTTCAGACCTCTTTCTTCACAGGCACCCTCATAAATGTGATTAATTACTGTGTTTCCAAGCTCACACATTAACTATTTTCAGAGAGAGAGAGAGATTAGTTGGGAAGAGGAGATTGTAGAGAAGTGTGCAGAAATTGGAAAAACAAGAAAATCTGACAGGGGTTTTATTACCTTCATTAATTCTGGTTCCCAGGAGTCCAGCGTTAAAGAGCGCACCTTCGAGCAGTGTACACCCAAACTCCTACGTGGAAGCATATAATCGGAAAAGCACGATTAAATACTGGCATTTATGTATTTTCTTTCATGACCTGTACTTGTTCTGCATGGTTTGGATTTGCATAAAATAGACCAAAGAAAGATGAATACTTGGCTTAGCACCTGGTGCATTACATGGAGGTGTATTTATCTATATTTCTATCTAAAGTACTTCGCGACAGTACGTCCCCTTCTTTCCGCTTTACAGTTTCTGTTTTGTCTAAGTCTGCTAATACTGAATGCCTCTCAGTGTCCGTGTGTCTTGACTGCTGCCATCAGTATCTTTAAAAAAGCAGCAAAGATCTAATCTGATTAGCCTGTGGCGCCGCTAATCTACAGAGAGCATGCTAAGGTAGAAGAAACGTTGTCAGAGAGATGAGCTAAACAGAGCTATTGTTTGCTTTCAGTGAAGTTACACATTGAGATTCTTTATCATATATACTGTAAGTGGGTGTGTTTTATGACATCTATAATTTATCTACAATTTCTACCATAAAAAAGTACAAAGTCAATGTCTTGTGATATGTATGTATGTGAACTAGGAGAGAATCTGATGAAAGATTATTGAAATATGGTTCACTCTGTGGCAATACAAATTAATGCGAAATGTATAAGGGGTGTTCGAGTCAAACCGGGACTTTTTGAAAGCATAGTACGGTAATGAGACTCCTAGACGCAGTAAAACATTTGAATGGTGCAAACGTTTTAAAGAATGACAATCCGGGCCGAGGTGGCTCGGAGCCTACTGCAGCCGTTCCCGTGAACATTGAGCGAGTGTCTGTGGGAACTGTACAAACAATCATTTACCCCTTGCTCGTTAGAGGAAGTCGGCATCCCCCATACAGTCCTGACTTCGCTACAAGACATTTCCACATTTATGTTCCATTAAAGGAGTTCCTGGGAGACCAGCATTTCAGACGTGAAGTGAGCAGTCCGATCATGGTTTCGGTGTACTGAGAAAACTTTCAAGCAGTTTTTACTCTCAAAACTGTGTTCGGTTATTCTGCACAATCGAAAGTACCGGTTTGACTTGAACTGTTCAAAGCTGCTGTAAGACATTATGAAAGTTCCAGGTGTGTTACCTGTGGATGCCAGAGCACTCGATGCACAGCAGGATGCCCAGGTTGATGCTGGCCCAGCGTGGCTCGGCTTGGCCGCAGTCACAGCACACCTCATTTCCAGGGAGATGTTGCACTCTGTGCAGGATGCTCTCGCCCCTCACACTCCTCTCCCGCGGCTCGCTGGCCGAGTCGATGCTGCTGGTGGAGGGAGACGCTGTTCTGTCCAAACGCTGAGAGAAGAGAGTGCAGTTAGGAGCCTAATGATCAGGTATTCTTCAATATTTTACCCATAAATTGTAAAATAATAAAAATAATAATAGTCAAGAGATAAAAATATGATACGTAATTTTATGAAACAACTTAATTTAGGTGATGCACCCTAAATCATTACAACATTTTAATTTCCATGTTTTTCCCTCGGCTACAATATTTGGCACAGATCTTAAAGATGATCATTATTTAATACTAACATTTTCCTTTCACTTTTTTATACAATAGATGGAAACATATCAGTTTCTGCATGGACTGAAAGAAGATGTACAGTATGAACATTTATAAAGATGCTATTGGTCTTTCGGCTGCTCCCGTCGAGGGGTCTGATTATTTCTAATAATATTTTTCTATTTGAAGCACAGTTAAAAATATGCTTCATTTTATGCTTAATGTGAACACTGCCATGCTGTTCAGCGTCACTGTGGCTGCTGTGGTGAATATTTTAAAAAGCAAGAGACAGTTTCTGGAGTACAGTACGTACCTCTATATAGTAGTTATCTGTGATCTCTCTGTAGGCTGAGGCGATGCTGGCCTGCACAGCCTGAATCCAGGCCTGACGCAGCTTCTCAGACTCAGCCTGCAACATGCAGCTTCTGCAACACCAACATATGGTGGTTATAGATCACACACACCCTCATTGATACAGTCGCAGATATCCACATCTATACAGAGATGCGGCGGGACATAACGGGAAAAAAAACATTTGTAAGGCACGTACTTTGTAGGTGACACGACTTCAAAGCAGAACCTCCGTTCTATGTCCTCGCAAGGTTTGACGGAACAAAGCCTCAAGTCCTCCACAACGACCGTAAGCGCATCCTGTCGTACAAACAGTTATGTTTTTTGCATTCACCATTAAGGAAGCTCTCATACGGTGTTGCAGGGAAATATATCATTTTACTGACTGCACATTCATTCTTTATAATAAAGAACTATTTAAAATTTTAAGATTTTAAATATTACATTAAGGTGTGAACATAATCATGAAATTGTTACCAAAGTTACCTTAAGCCTCTTCTGATAGACAAGCTGGCTGTTTTGTATTGAGAACCATCGCCTGAATAGAGGAGCATAGAAATAGTTTTATTATGACTATTATTATTAATAATATTAATGTGTTTTCTTTTTCCTTCCTTTTACCTGTTCCATGTTTTGAAAGCATTCGTAGATCGCTTGAACAGATA